>CALYCR020003056.1:0-47110 GCA_944470395.2 Schistosoma turkestanicum
GTCAAGGTAGCAGCTATGGTCGGGATTTGTCTTTGGTAGTTACTGCCTACATCCGATAAGGTTGAACTCCCCTGGTCAAGTCTTCTGACTAGAACTCCGAGAATTTCTTCACGAAGCTAGTCACTAGTGAGCACATTTTACGATTTCTCAATATAGAGTTATGGAGATTAGTGTTTGTTGCACATTGAAATCATCAATCAATCATTGTTAGACCACCATTAGAAACTGAAAAGCACTGGTGTCTAATGGTGTTCTAACAGTGATTGATTGATGATTATTACAAGTGAGTTAACAACAACAACTCCAACAGCCTCATTTGTGCATCTAGTTGTGCTTGCTGTTGTTGTAGTATTCGGTTAAGCTGGTCATCTGATATGGGCAACTTGAATTGTTTTTTCCTTTTTCTTCGTCGTCACTGTTATAATTCTCTCTCTCTTATTATACAACTCAACTATTCCTAATGCTTAGTATTCTCGGAAACAAATTCACTCTAGACATTCTCCCAAATCAGAACACAGTTGAACCGGAAATAGATATATAATTTTGAGATGGTGGAGAAAACTTGTAGCTCAGGTGGATGATTGTGGTGGTGTTTCGTTCTCTGAGCTGGTTGTTTTTGTTGTGTTGTTGTGCTGTTAGTTGGTTGTTGTCTCTCTTCCGTCGAGTTAGTGGTACTGTGGTTTGCCTTGTTTCTTGTTGAGTTTCTTCACGTATTCCTACCGTTTTGAGCGATGACTCCAGTTTTGAAGCGTCCTTCGTGTTATAGTATAATCCTTTTTGGAGCAGTTATACTTCTGTTGTCGTTATATGTTGCTTCGATAGGTTGACCACACAACTGTTTGCGTTTTCTTCTGTGGGTGGCTTTGAAATCTTGATTAGTTTGTCTTTGAGGATGCTTTTTCTTTGTTCTCTGTGTCGTCTGCTTGACAGTTCAATCGCCGTTGTCAACGTTGTTAAGTGTTCTGATGTAAGTATTCCTTCTAGTTTTCTTTTTTGTTCAATCCATGTTGTGCTGGTATTTGTGGATCCTGTAGTGTGCATCGGTGACCATTAATTGTACCATATGTCTGCCACTTTGCTCCGCTATTCACCATCCCATTAGGCAGTTGATTGGTGGTCTATATCTGACACTTGTTGGCAGAACATGCTGACGAAGACATTCGTGGAGAAAAAGCAGTTGTTCTCGAGTGGAAGCCTGCATTTTGGCGAAATTCTCCCATTTTTGAACAATGTGAAGCATATCACGCTCATATGATTTTGAGATGGTGGAGAAAACTTGTAGCTCAGGTGAATGATTGTGGTGGTGTCACAACCGAAACAACCAGCTCAGAGAACGAAACACCACCACAGATATATAATTCCAATAACAAGATTAGATGAAAGAGAAAGAATTCCAAAACGTTAGTATATTTATAATTGCTTACATGAGAAGATTCTAGAATGTCCCCCCCAGTGTTATCAACTAGCGCTGATTGGATACGAAAGAGCCAATCAATATGCATGCAAAACAGCACAATCTATGTCCCGCTAACACATCATAACATCAATCAGTTATATCAAGCAGTAGTGTAGTGAAGGAGAACACAGGTGAGGGCGACCGAATTGTATTTAACGAAAATTACAGGGTTACTCAGTAAAATCGGAACACCATATCGTAAACGGTTAATTTGCAAATCTTCAATCCATCATCAATCCATTGTCTGACATTTCACTATTCATGCGTTTCATACAAATTCCACTGTGTTCCCACTCTTCCTTTCTTGATCTTCCCTCATCTTCTGCTGCCAAATATTACATGTTCACTCGCGTCATATACTACTTATAAGTAGCGCGCACCTTAGTAGTAGAAATTGCTAACAAAAGTGTATATATATTTCCATGGTATTAATATGAAAAATTCATGCCACCTAGAGAGTGTTACAATTTTCAAACACAAACATTACTCTCATAATGTTGTATAATTTCCAAATGATTCGTTTCAATATATCATCAATATTGTACCTGGAAAATTCCAGGTGACTAGTGTAATTTATTTTTTTTTAAAAACTAAAAAAATCATATCACATAATTATTTGATATTGATCATTTAAATCATGTTTGTCATTGAACAATCAAATTTAAAGTCGGTTTCTTCTTTTTTTTTTGAAAAAAATAACAAACAAAACATGGAAGTTTTTCATTTTGTTTATACAACAAATCATTTGTAAATACTTTGCGAATAATCGGGGTCTTTTTTGTTCAAAGTGTCTAACAATGTTTGTTTTTATTTAGTGTAAATATTTATTGTGTGTAATAAATAGTAAATGGAAGGTAAAGTGTGAGTCTTTTTAATGTTTGAAATGAATTTTATCGATCAAGTTGCTGGGTGATCATTATTAATATGAGAAACTAATTAATGTTAGGTGGTTGGTAGGATAATTACTTGATGGACTTGATGTGATGATATTTCTCACTTGTTAAGATGTTCACTGACTGACTACCTTGACGTGTTATGTTTTGTCGTATAGGAGTGATGAGTAGGTTGGAAGGAAGCTAAGGGGCGGCTGCTACACCAAAAAACATGGCAGAAATCCATGAAGTCACTAACAAATGAACTGATTCATGTTAGCAGATTCAGACTACCTGGTTGGGGTCTGTGAGATGATGATACTAACCGATAGTTAGAGACCTTGAATAATGACATGGCTCAAAATCGTGTGGAATGGCGCAGGTGTATCCATTCTTTATGTTCTCTCTCAAATCCTAATCTTCAGAATTCTTCATCATTTCTATTTTTCTCTTTCTAAATTTATCTCACTGAATTATACTTCTTGAGCTCAATATCTTCGAACCGTAATCTTTTCAATTACCAGTAAATACTTCTACTGTGGTGCGAGCTACTTATAAGTAGTATATGACGTGAGTGTCAACGTAATGTCTAGCAGCAGAAGATGGGGGTAGATCAAGAAAGGAAGAGTGGGAAAACAATGGAATTTCTATGAAACGCATGAACAGTGACAATGGATTGATGTTTTGCAACAGGAACAGTCCAGTTCGATATGATGAACTGATATTTTGCAAATGAACGATTTACGATATGGTTGTCCGATTTTACTGAGTAACTCTGTAACGCACAAAGCTGTACGTTGTAACTGATTGACTGACTAACACTATTGATGGTAGTTTTTCTGGTCAGTTAGCAACCTTATGCCCCCCTCCTTCGACGTGTCACACGTATTACTATGATTATTATTATTATTATTTTTGATTAATTTTAGAATTCTCCACCAGCTGCTGGACAAGTACCAATTGAATCTGAATTGCATGGTTATGCAAAAGTTCTAATTCGAGTGATTGGTACACCGACTACAACAGCAGCAACATAATAATAACAATAATACACCTTAGTACTCCTACCACAACTCCGACTACTACACAGAATAACAATATTTAGCATTTTTATACAACAAATTCATTCATCACTTTTATTATTATTATTATTATTATTATTATTATTATTATCATTTATCTATGCTTTTGCTTATTTTCAAATTAATGCACTACGTGATTGACATGCCTTTTACTGACTGACCATCAGGTTTCATTTCGTAAAAAGACATTGGCTGTTGATTGTATCTGTCTTCTTCTTCTGCCTCTCACTCACTCATTCACTTATTCTGTCGTCGTTATATTTTACAATCATAACGACATACTGTTTTGATGGCATAATTTTAATTAATTAGTCTAGTTTTTTGTTTGTTTTTAACTTACAATGTGAGTGTGTGTATATTGATCAAATTGAACAAGTGATTGAAATTCGAATGTGATGATGTCAATTGTGAATGCATCTGTTGTTGTTGTTGTAGTGGTTGTTGCTTTATTGCATTGTATTGTATTGTATAAATGCACTTGTCTTTACACCCTTCAACAAGAATGTGTCAGTGTGTGTATGTGTGTTTGTGTGTATATTGTCTTCCCTCTTGACTAACTGACCGACCGATCCATTCATAGACACTACGTACGTACGTACGTATATATATTCATGTCCAGTACAGAAGAAGTACATCTATTTTGTCAAATCCAATGTTTTTTTGGCCTAAAGAGAAAGAGAGACAGACAGAGAGATTATTTTTTTAAAATTCCCTAGTTCAGTTTGTCTGTGTGTGTGTGTGTTCGCTTCATGATTACTTACTGTGCTGTTATTCTTCTTTTCCCTTCAACTCATCATCAACATCCTATTTGTCAAATGTATTTTTGAAAATGCTGTTTCAATTCTGTTTGTTAATTCGCTTTCAACTTTTTTCCACAAGTTAACAACTATGAGCCTTCAATCAATTAGTAGTTAATTTTTTCTCTCTCTTTTGTTTATCTAATCTAAATTCCACAATATGGCGGATTGAAGTTTTATTTAAATAATAATAATAATCATTTCTTCTTCTTCTCCCATTATTTTTTGAAATAGTTTTTTTTTTCAACAATCTAACGCAAATTCACTCGTTCGTTCGCTCACTCACCTCCGATTGTATTTCTTTATCTCCTTTTTTTCTCTCAGCCTTAGCATTGTTTGCATTAGAAATGTTGAGCATATTTTCTTCTTCAAGTGAAATGGTTTTTTTTTGTTCTTGCCCCTAAAAACACAACAACAACAATATTATATATGTATACATGAGACGCTGATTTCTTCTTAGCCTCCATTTTTTTTTCTTAAAAATAATAATAATAATAATAACAATTGGATACATCAGACTTATTCATATATATGTGTATAAAATGTTGAATGCTGCGCCTATTTTGTTCAATGTTCAAATTTGTGTAATCCCAAAAAAAAATAAGGTTGACATTTAGAAGAAATTGAACATATGTGAATTTTAGTGAATTGTGTTTTGTATTTAATGCTTTCTCAATTTCGCCCTAGTAGATAGATAGATGGATGGATAGTCTAAAGATTGATGAATTCTTTTGGGGAAGTTGACACAGTGTACGGATTCACTCGACAGTTATAAGTGTGTAGCTGTGGCTGTTACAAATTATGATAACTCTGTTATCTAAACAGTAAAAGCTGACAACGATTAAAATCTTTATGGTTGAATGAAACACTGTTCTTGTTTTGTTATATTCGTCACTTGGTCGATTCTTTTATTTTTGGTGGTGACTTCCATGTTTAGGTTTCATATACATTTAGTTGGTTATGGGATATTGTTTTGCTATAATGTGATTAAGCACACTGTAAGTTAGGGCTTGAAACAAAATTTAACAGTACAATGTAGTGACGAAATGGTGTTTGTGAGATTAATTGCTTTCAGCAATTCTAGATGAACACAACAAACTTGAACTAAACTACAATAGGTTTTTTAGTTATTTGACTTTTATTGAGTTGTTTATACACGTACAGGTGTTACATCTACAATAGATGGTTGATTGAAGGCTATCTAGAAAATGCTTTCACATCCGCAAGGTTCTAGTACTTACGCCTGTTACCCCCCAATGGAGAATAGACCGCCGACCAGCTTTCACCAAACTGCTCTTCGGTGGGCCTCCCTTTCCAGTTCTGTCCAATTTTTGTCTATTCTCAGATCTGCCTCCATTTCTCGGCGTAATGTGTCCCTTGGTCTTCCTTTCCTTTGACCGTGAGGGCCCTTAGTGAGAGCTTGCATGTGGCGCAGTTGGGTGCTTGGTCCATGAGGTTCCTATCTTGTCAGTGCCTTTGTGCTTGTTAGGACAGAATCAGTGCAACTCCTTGTGTGTGAGGCATTTTTTTCATCGCCTTGGTATAACAGCAGCTCTCCTAAAGCTGGTCTTTGTTGTCCAACTCGCGTTGTAGAAACAATGAATTGTCACTGGTTTTTTAGCGAAATCATCCAGCGACCAAGTCGAAGTCTGCCGAATATACTGCTGACTTTAGAGAGGTGTGACAGCAGTAGGGTGTTTCCCTCCGACAACCAGCATCTGCAGCGATGCTGCCTTCTCACAAGGAAGGAAGGGTTAGAAAAGGTCGACCCTAAAACTGTCACACCTCACCCTACCTCACGGATTTCCGTCTCCGGCGGTACAGCATTCGAAACAAGAGCTGAGCTAACACTTGAAAAAATTCTCATAAATAGGCCGTGCGTGACCGGCCTCAAGCAGTTTCCCTTGAGCCCAGGTCGTTAGGACCAACACTAATCTACTTTCTTTTTCAGGTTCCACAACAAACACCCACGGTGTGGGCAGACGGTAAATGAGGGCCGCCCTCATACCCGTAATAGCACGTGGGACCGAATCGGTCACAAACAAATCCTACCTACGCCGTTAGCTGATTGTCATTGAAGGCGATCAACGGTCATCATTCAATTGCATTTTCTTGACAGGCGCGTTTGGCAGTGTTTCTGTCTCATATTTCTGTAACCTGTTAATAGCGAAGTATGCTGTTGCTTATCGATGTCATTTATCTAGGCCAAGTATGAACCGTGTGGTGTAACAAATTAAGTTACAGTCTTCTTGGATGACTACAAAATTGAATTCCAGCCTTGGACTTGTTAGTTCAACTCCTGCGTAGCTGTCATTAATTCTCTCGCCTTGTATTTCATAACGTACAGGGATTATAGAAGCGCAAAATATTTTCCTACATTTAATATAACGTTTACCTGATTGATTATATAATTGAACATAGAATTTATTCACTATAAGCATAATCCCACTTATCGATCGATACATATCGACATCATCCATGAAGTTGGCCTATTGATAGTTCAGAATTATCGTATTCTGACTGAGCACTTTTATAGAAATACTTGACAAAGCCTAATTTTATTTGTAAAATTGTGACTGTTGTGTGCAACTATGATTCCTTTGAATATAATCCCACGCTTATTTCGAATCTGAAGAACAATAGTTTCTTTTGTGCTCACGAAGTTCTTCCTTAGTTCCGTAACATGTAACTCAGGGTCTATTTTATTATCAAAATTCTAATGGCTATCCACCATTTCGAGATGTTGTTGCAAGTATAATATACATATATCTTTTTCACGAGCTAGTGTAAACCAATTTGATTTCTTCGCTCTCGATTCTTGTTATTTCGGTACTCTTCCAGGTGTTCGGTAATGTCCAACGGATGGAGGTCTAGCCATTCGACTGTCTAATTCTAGTCAGTTGGTTGTGAGTTTGTATGTCTCGGGATTTGAATGAAACGTTTGTTTCAGGGCAGAGGGGTTTCTGGATACTTGCAGCCGTCACATTACCAAACCGGAGATCAGTTAGTTGCAATCTGGAGAGTAATAAGGGTGATAAGGATAAATTAAAATGATAATATGAATAAAATTTCAGAACTGAGTAATATATAGATGAATTTAGTTTGTTAATTGGTAGTGAAGATTGTATGAGAGGACCGAAGTGTAAACAAGGGAGAGGAAACAGACATAATAGGCGAGATTGATGAATTGAGTGATCTGATATGATAAATGATACAAAAATGGCGATAGACGAATTATTCACTCACCCGAATTGGTTTTCTTCATGAAAAAACGTCAGCTCACCAAATACAGTGGTCCGAATCAAGGTTGACTATGAACACCAGTACAAACCAAAGACAGGGAAGAAGATATAAACACAGAAGAAGGCGTATATTTACTGGCGATTTCGTGGTATTGAAAGAATACCGAAATCGTGTCAGAGAAAATGGAATGAAAGGTACAAAGAAGTGAAAGCAAGACTGTGCTCACGTAATAGGGAAGTCTGTTACAGAAGTGCAAATAAAAAAGAAGTTCATCAAAATATCCGCCGGTACAATTAGTTATAATAATGAATGTTTCTCTTAAACCAGTCGCGTTTTCGTCGTAAAAGTAGAGTCACTATAGGATTCAAGATATGATTTTAAAGTAGCTGTTGAGACTTATTCATAAAATTAACTCCATTGAATGACTGTCTCTCTCTGTGTAATTAATATTTGTATTGTAGACTGCAAGTCAATCATTTGGATGGGGTTGGTGTTATAACAAAGCCATCAATCGTTTGTGTACGAATTCTGCGTTCAGTTAGTATCCGAAAAAGCCTCATGATCTTAATACAACTAATATTCATTCCAAGCAAACCATGCAGTAGTAAGGTTGAAGACCACTTCGGGCCAGTTTTTAACGGCAGAACATCCCACCTACTCTTTAACATCTTTACTAGGCCGTATTTATAGCATGACGTTTTCTCCCTTCATCCAAAACGACAAGAATGCACTGGTACGTAACCGTTAGCGAGTTGCGAAACCATTCAAAGGACTCAAGTAAAAACCCTATGAAGAACGCCTGGAGCTAGTGAGTCACTACAGATTGGATCATTTTGGTCTCAGAGATGACCTAATCGACCATAACATTCCAAACACTCCCAAACATCCCTTAAAATACTTACTTTGACTCAGTCTTAATTCCAAATTTAGGGGAAATACTCAGATACTGGAGGTCCAACAGTTGGCATATTCTCAACCCTTTATGAGTAGACAAATGCTGGGGTTCGTTACCTACTGAGTTGATTCACACTTCTTTACAGCAGTTACTCAAGAAAATATCTGGCATATTCTTAAGGACTTAGTATATGATTTTAAAATGATTTACAAATACTTCTATCTAACTTGTTGAAGTTACCTTTGTTCTTACTTGATGGCATCTATAGATAACCGTTACTAGATATGGAAGGCCTCTAAGCGAAAGCTATTGTCGGTCCGTATTTATATTTAAATACTACTAAATTCCTCCTTCTAAAACTCCTGTTTCGCGTATTTATCTCTCTCAGTTATCTCTTTACTCATCTATAAATCTCTCAGGTATCATGTTAGGTGATAAGGTTGCCACCAAATCCTACACTATAACAACCAGTAAACCGGTAGAGTTACGAACCCTGGGGTCAGTAGTGAGACGGTGTTGTGAAAAACTCAAACCGTAATTCGAGGGTATTCCTCGAAGTACTGTTCATAATTTGGATCACTCTACCCAAAGACCCCCACTGGGTCTCCACCAGAAAAACCAAAACGACTCTCCTCAGAATCCCACTCCTAAAACGGCCAGCAGGCAAAAGAAGAATAGGAGAAAAAGGCGTCCTAAGGTTCAGTCGATACAGTCTGTCGTCCAGAAGTCGCACAAGTATGTCTGTATCGCCTGCTCAATGCCAGTCAAATCAGTGACTCTGCTTTAGAATGCGATTTCTGTAGTACGTGGATCCACTGTCACTGCGACACTACAATACATAAAGAGTACTACCGGTTCATGTTGAGTCACCCACGCCCGTGGTTCTGGTATATTCGCCTACGGTGTACAGTATCTGAGGCAGTGGCCAAGCCACAGGCCCCACCTAAAGTGAGCTCAGAAGTCCCAATAGATAAACCCAACTCGCCCGGCACTAAACTAGGGAAACGAGCGACCAAAGCAGCGAAAAACCACACCAACACACCGACAAAACTGCAGCTTGTTGTTAATCTATTAACGATATGGAACAGTCTGTGAAAGTGGAGAAGAGGGGCAGCAACACCTCAATTTACAAACGCTATCAATCAGGGACAGGGACGATCGACTTAACTCGCTTATTTTATTTGATGTTTCAGCGTTGGTAGGTAGTTTACTAGAAGGTAGGGCCGCCCTTGACAAAGAACAATGGGATAAGTGCTGCACGATTCTTGGAACGTGCCGGAACGTCTCGGAAGACAAACCCATTCCAATGAGAGTAACACCAGACTGGGCACAACTTGCCGAGAACAACCTCCTTCCATCCCGGAGACCATCGGTCACACTGTCCCCACCAATCCGCATCAGGCACGATAAACTATGGACAGTACGAGAGGCAGCCAGGATATCACCAGGCACCCAAGAGCAGACCCGTATGGTAGTTCACGGCGTGCCCGAACTGGATAGTGGTAGCCTGGATGAAGTTCACGTGCTTGAAGTGCAACGGTGGCGATGGCTATCACGTAGCCTGAGCCTCCACACAACGATGGCAATTTTCATTTCTCGGCTACCTAACCCGCCACACTCAACGTCTATTAAGCCACCACGTCTGATGGCTTTGGAATTCAGGAATCAGGAACTTCTAACTGAGGCGCTTCAGGCATGGTATAGCTCAAAGTACGACCTCTCTAGTCACATTAGGTGTTGCGAAAGTCAACCTAGATCTGTGAGAAAACAGCAGGATGACCATAATAAAAGCACAAAGTCGACCTAGACCAACAACCCCCGCACAAGACAAGAAGTTAATAGTCTCACTGATTGAACGCACCGCACAGGCTAGAAACCTGCAGAGGCAAGTACCTACGGAACTGGTCAACTCGTTTTGAAACTTGTTTTAGAATCCAGCAACCGCTGTTAATGCATAGGTGCACCAGGTGATCAGACAAATAGCCAAGTGTCTCAATAGCGATGTAAAAGGACTAAGGGGTAAGCTGTTAGAAATCAGAAATATGTGCTTTCAAATGGATCTGATGATCATAATCCTAACTGGAACGTGGCTATCCTCTGACAGTGCAAACGGCGAAGTGAGCCTGCATGGCATAGCACTCTTCCTAATCGATAGGGTACACTAGACAGGAGGGGGAGTGGTTAAATATATAAACAGCAATTTAAAAGCCAAGAAGCTATACGATACCCAACTAATCGATGTGACTGAATCATATAGGTGTTGTTTCCAGAAAACTGGCACGAAATACCTGGTTGGAAGGATTTAACGGCCTCCCTCAGGTACTAGGGCCCAGAAAGATAAACTGACTGAGGTAATACTGCAACTGCCACTCCTTGTCTTCGGTCAAATACTCTTATCTGGAGATTTAAACCCCACATCTCTAAATCTCAGAAATCAGGGTACAACTCCCACTGGTCGGTTCCAAAGACGACATGGCGCAGCCTTTGGAAGCTCTGGGCTTATTGAGCATGTATGTAGTGCCACTAGATGGACTATGGAGGGAAAATCTTCAAAGCTGGATTATTTTTTAACAAATGATCAGCTTCTGGTCGAGGATGTTCACGTCCATACACCAATAGGAAGTAGTAACTATTGCACAGACATGTTTAATATGGTGATAAACTAAACATTCATGAAAAAGAGGCCTATCTTTGCTACACTAGAGCAAATTACACGCACATGAGATAGGACCTTCTAAATGCCCCATGGCCTTTGAGACTTATAGTAGATTCTCACTGGCAAACTGTGAGAGACATCATCCACAGTGTTGTCTAAGACAAAATGCCCCACTCACACCACACACCCGGAAATAGAACATGGATTAGGTCTGGCACTAAGCACTTGCTACAGGCGAAGAGGAGCGACTAGCACAAGTGGAAGCTCTCCTTGAAGGATTCCGATCACAGTTCTTATATGGTACTGAGAAACAGATGCATTACCAAAGTGGACGCTTTCAGTTGAAACTAGCTACCAAAATACCGGCAAACACTAAGCATCTGTTTAGGTTCATGTCCAAATGAAAACCTACGAATCAGGGTTTGTGTTCTCTCAAAGGACCGAATGGGGAAGACCTCACCAACCTAGAGATAGTTGAGATCTTTTGCACAAACTTTAACGATCAATTCAATGTCCAATATCCAATATCTTTTACACGAGCTAGTGTAAACTAATTTGATTTCTTCACGCTCGATTCTTGTTCTTTCGGTACGGTTGCAGGTGTTCGGTAATGTCCGATGGATGGAGGTCTAGCCACTTGAGTGTTTAATTCTAGTCAGTTGGCAGTTGGTTGTGAGTTTGTATGTCTCGGGATTTGAATGAAACGTTTGTTTCAGGGCAGTAGGGTTTCTGGATACTAGCAGCCGTCACATTACCAAACCGGAGATCAGTTAGTTGCAATGTGGAGAGTAATAAGGGTAATTAGGATAAAATTCTAACGACAATATGAATAAATTTTCAGAACTGAGTAATATATAGATGAATTTAGTTTACTAATTGGTAGTGAAGATTGTGAGAGAGGACCGAATTGTAAGCAAGGGAGAGGAAACAGAGATAATAGGCGATATAGATTAATTGAGTGATCTCAGGAGACGGCAATGGTAACAACTAGCAGGTCTCAAGATATGCATCAGGCACAGCTTATCCAAGAAGGAGATGATAGTCCGTATGTGAGTACGTGATGATCAAGTCTCTTCTTAAAGCTGTCCACTGAGGGGGAGTTGTGGTCACCTCGGTAGGGAGAGCATTCCAAGTTGCAATGACTTTTAATGAGAGAAAGTTTGCACGAACCCGAGTGTTCACTCTTTGATGTTCAATTTTTCTAGGATTGCCTTGAGGGGAGTGGTGGTGATGCATGGGTAAGATGCTCACATTGGGATGATTTGGCGTGTTTAATATGGTGTACGCCATAATCAGGTCACCTCTGATTCTCCTGTAGCTCAGTGGGAATA
The DNA here is from genome assembly GCA_944470395.2 of Schistosoma turkestanicum. Lineage (NCBI taxonomy): Eukaryota > Metazoa > Platyhelminthes > Trematoda > Strigeidida > Schistosomatidae > Schistosoma > Schistosoma turkestanicum. The sequence continues at coordinate 12,333 of CALYCR020003056.1, forward strand.
ATCCCTAGAGCTGGAGTCTATCGTCGCAGGGTTTATTTTTCAACCCTATCACCCATTTCGTTGCTCGTCTCCGCAGGCATCCATATATTCAGAATACTGCGCAAACCCGGTGTCAGCTGACGGCTTGGGGAATATCCGTATCAGTCCTCACTTAGTATTAACGAAACTAAAATCCTTAGGCTCAGGTAAGTCACCAGGTTGTGACAAAGGTCGCCCGATAGTCTTGAAACAATGTGCAGAAGTCCTCTGTTCACCGATATGTGACCTGTTCAGGCATTCGGTGGAGTCACACTAACTTCCAGCTGAATGGAAACAAGCTACTCTCTCCATTCTTCAAAGGAGGAGACAGAAAGGACACAGCCTGTTACAGACCAGTCGCATTACTGCCAATACTATCAAAGGTTACGGAAGGGCTGGTGGATGAACAAATGAGGGATTACATGGATAAGAATAAAATACTCCATGAAGCTCAACACGGGTTTCGTAAAGGCAGGTGGTGGGCATCTAATCTACTCATTGTATGGAACAGTTGGACCTCCTGTTTGGACCGTAAAATACCAGTGCACGTAATATTTCTCGAATTTGCAAAAGCCTTTGACACAGTACCCCACGCACGCCTAATCACAAATGTTGTGGAAATGAGCTTCACTGACCCACTCGTTTCTTGGCTCAGAAACTGCCTGAAGAAGAGAAAGTTTTATACCAAAGTAAATAGAATGCACGAGAGCTGGCGAGTATCCACATGGGACCATCTTAGGTTCACTTCTGTTAGCGATATTCATCAACTATCTGTTAGACTTAGTTAGCTCGGTGGTATTTATCTACTCAGACCATGGAAAGATCTTGAGGTTTATTAGAAGCAAACAGGATTCGAATGTGCTACAAAAGGACCTTACATCCATTGAGGGATAGGAAAAACGGTTTAAAACAAAACCAGCCGAAAAGTCAAGTCATTTACATTCTGTCCCACGCGACGCAAACGATTTACACCCTCAATCGAAGTCTACACCCTGGTGTCTCCTCAGAGCGCGATCTTGGTTTGATAACCCTTGAAAGCCTTCAAACCAGTTAGAACGCAGCCAAGGCAAATGCAACTCTTCACTTTATGCGAAGGCAACTAATGTCTATCACTCCAGAATTATTCTTACCACTGTTTAAGACATATGCAAAACCACACCTTGTGGTTCACTAGGTGTCTCTCCCTAAAAGAGACTTAAATCTCTTGGATCCAGTGCAGAGAAGAGCAACGAGATGGGTGATAGGGTTGAAAAGTGAAACTTACAAAGATAAAGTCCAGCATTTTGGACTATGTCCCCTAAATTACAGGAGAATAAGAGGTGATTTGATTATGGCGTACAACATATTAAGCACGCCAAATCATCCCAACGTGAGCATCTTATCGATGTACACAATTACTTCCCTCGAAGTAATCCTTGAAAAATTGAACATCAAAGAGTGAACACTCAGGTTCGTGCAAACTTTCTCTCATTAAAAGTCATTGCAACTTGGAATGCTCTCCCTACCGAGGTGACCACAACTCCCCCTCAGTGGACAGCTCTTCTTATTTTTCCCTAAATCGCAACTAAATGACATCCGGCCTGGTAATGTTATAGCTGCTAGTATCCAGAAACCCTACTACCCTGAAACAAAAGTATTCATTCAAATCACGGGACTTACAAACTCACAAACTACTGCCTACTGACTAGAATCAGAGAGTCGAGTGGTCAGAGCCTCATCCATTGGACACCATAAAACACGTGCAAACGTACCGAAAGGACAAGAATCAAGCGCAAAGAAATCAACTACTTTATAATAGCTCAGGTAAGAGATATTAGATTTCGGATAATCACGTACTCACATGCGGACTATCATCTCCCTCTTGGACAAGCTGTGCCTGATGCATATCTTGAGACCTGCTAGTTGTTACCATTGCCATCTCCTCAGATCACTTAATTAATTTAACTCGCCTATTCCTCTCCCTTGCTTACACTTCGGTCCTCTCTCACAATCTTCACTACCAATTAATAAACTAAATTCATCTATATATTACTCAGTTCTGAAAATTTATTCATATTGTCGTTAGAATTTTATCCTAATTACCCTTATTACTCTCCACATTGCAACTAACTGATCTCCGGTTTGGTAAAGTGACGGCTGCTAGTATCCAGAAACCCTACTGCCCTGAAACAAACGTTTCATTCAAATCCCGAGACATACAAACTCACAACCAACTGCCAACTGACTAGAATTAGACAGTCGAGTGGCTAGACCTCCATCCATTGGACATTACCGAACACCTGTAACCGTACCGAAATAACAAGAATCGAGCGCGAAGAAATCAAATTGGTTTACACTAGCTCGTGAAAAAGATATTGGATATTGGATATTGGATCTTTTGAATGAATGAAACAAGCATTAACTTTTTAGGAGGCTTTTTTATATTTTCCGCCTAATTTCGCGATATGGTCTGAAAATGTGAGTATAGTAACTAATTGTTAAAGTAATAATCAAAAAATGTAATGGTTAATTGGAATATTTACTATATATAATATAGAAAAAATAACCATCATATTTTTCTGAAGCTTCTAAGTTTTTACTAAGGAATGGGGCAGCAAGCTCTATCAGACACTTCAAAGCGAAAATAAACTGTCAGCTTTTTCAGTTTGGTGACTGTTATCATCCAACTTATAAATAATAGCGCTTCCAATATATAAACGTTGATTTAAGCTAGGCTGACATCAAGTTTATAGTATGAAGCATCATATACCTCATTATTACCCAGATTAATTGAACAGAAAAGAAAATAATAATCATATTTGAGTTGCGGATTTACATAGAACCCGTAAATTTGTAGATGCAAGAACACTACGCTGTAAATAATGTCATTATGTAATTAAATCAATTAAGTACAATGTTATGTTAGTTAGCTTTCATCACTATAACTGAAAATGTCAGCATATAGTGTTTAATACCAGTTTAGTATTTCATATTAAGTCATTCAGTACTCAAAGATATGGTGATTTGCATCCATAAACTCGATTAAATCTTTTCATAGCCAACACAGCATGTTGCTATATGGTCACTATCAATGGAAATGAGTGAAACTGTATTTTCATTTGGTTAGATAATTCATTACCCAAATGATATAAATGAATTTCCCACTCTAATTTCAGGTTCAAACTATGACAATATTCAGCAACTAACTTAAACAACCTTTACGAATAACTAAAGGTTTTCCGTTAAAAAACATATTTTACTAACATTTACAGACCTATTTTCTTCATCTGGAATGTTAATCAGAATAACATACTAAATGAATAAAACTGATCCACTGTGTGTTCAATTATTGAAAAGTTTGATTCTATGCAGTGAAAAAGCTGCTGTAATAGCTCGTACAATTAAAAAACAAACAAGCATCTTTCAAACACTCGTTCAAGTGAAAGATTCAACTGAAGCTAATTTAAGATTCAGTATAGATGTAAAAACTTTGGCCGATGTATTAATTCAAGAAGTTGTAAAATATGATCTAAACTTACTTGTAAGTTCTAATCACATATGTAACCAGATTTTATTTTCTTTCACATTATTACATTTTAAAGTTATATATCAAGAGGTTTATAAAAATTTACACTTTTTTAAATAACGTGACAGCTTTTATTAAGCTCAAGATCTTCAAATTCATTAACCGCATAAAATATAAACAGATGACTTTTTACATAAGGCTGTTGATGACCTTAACAGTAATTTTCTCAAACTTGAAACATTCTTTTTCGGAAACCACCTGTCGGGATTAGATGAAATTTCATATATCCGAAATGGTTTTTCCACAGTTTAACGTATGTAAAAAGAATCGCCTTTACATTAAGAATTATACGGGTGGTAGTCACTTCTCGACTGTACACACCATGTGAATATCTATTTTCGAGGGGACTTGAAAAAGAAGATGGATTAGCGTTGATCTTGGTGACCAAGAAGCATAACAGCAGAGTCCGAATGATAACTACTCGAGCATGATCAGTTATGGCCTAATCATAGGAAGTTTGTGAAGTGTTAGCTCCGCTTATCAAGAGGCCTTAATGCAGGAGTTGGGAGTCCATGCGGTAAGGTAAATTATAGCGTCATTAGGGTCGACCTTTCCAGCCCCTTATTTCCATTGTGAGAAGGCAGCATTGTTGCAGATTCTAGTTTTCAAAGATTAATGGCTTATTGCATTCACATCTCTCCACAGTCACCAGTATGACTTTGCCCTTAAACGTTGAGTTAATGCCTTTAGTCATAGTGTTCTCCAATCAACCTGCCTCGAATGAATAAAACCTAAAGGAAAATTTTTTCTAGCCAGTATAGCCCGGTTAAGTTGTCAAGATAGTCAAGCCCGACCATCGTGTCAGGGCGGCAGCCAAAGTATTGGTTTCCCTTCTTTAGTTTGAATAAAGCAATTAATTTGGGACAAAGACATGTTTATTTTCGCCATAAATACTGCACACATCATTATCCAGGATATAATAAATGCCTGGTTTTTTTTCTGATTCATCAAAATCTGGCTCAGATTCTAAAAAACGTGAAATTTATTTCATTGTTAATTTGTTGTAATTTAATAGAACTTCACTTTCATATTAAGTAAGCCTATCTGAAGCAATTTGATGAGACTATTTGGCGCTTATATATATCCAGAATAGTATCTAAGCTACTTATTTTTTCGCTTTGGAAAGAATTGTTCTCTTTCATAAAATATTCTATCACTTATGATTATGGTGTTGTTTACTGAGTTATGTCATTAACATAAAACCATTTTACGATGGCCCTCATGTTTACCTTTTCTGTTCTCACCTGTGCTTTAGCATAAAAGTAAAAAAACGTTCGAGAGAAAGTATAGAAGTATCTAGTCAATAGTTGACACGACGTCCATTTCAGTGTAGCTTCATATAATATTTACAAAACTGTTAAAACAGCGATCATATATACCAGAGACTTAGATCAAAAGACTAAGAAAGACCAGAGAACTCCGATGTTGAATATTAGATCACAAAATTAAGTCTACACTCAACTACTAGAAGTTCTATACACATCTGGATAGAGCAAGATATAGGCCTTTGGATTAAATACTAAACTCCGAGTCCTTTTTATCATTATACAAGTGTTTAACAGCTACTACTACTACTAGTCTGACTACTGCGATCCAGTCAGTCAGTCATTTATAAGGTAGAACTTCGTACGTATGTACATCAGTTCAGGTTGCTATAACGCATTAACACAAAGACGTAAATATCAGTTCAATCGAATAGTGGTAGCAATAGTAGAAGTTTTAACAGTAATGGAAAAGATTAGGGATGGAAGATATTATTCGAGAATTATAATTCAGTGAGATAACTTTAGAAAGAGAAAGATCGAGTCAATGAAAAATTCAGGTTAGAATTTAAGAGAACACAAAGAGTGGATGCACCTGCACCATCGTAAACGATTTTGAGCCATGTTGTTCAAGGTCTCTAACCATCGGTAACTTTCGTCTCGTGGACCCCAACAAGGTAGCCTAAATCTACCAACATGACTCAGTCCATTTGTCAGTCACTTCATGGATTCGTGCCATCTTTTAGTCTGGTTGTCCTTGGCTCTCTGACAACCTACTCTTACACCACAAAACATAGCTCGTCGAGGCAGTCAGTAGTTGGAAATTCGTAACACATGTCCCAATCACTACTCCAACTACTACCACTACTACTATAGAAAAACAACAATGTTCAACTTTTTTTAACACAGTCAAAGCAAAATTTTAGTCATATTCAAAATTCTCTATGTTTATTCGATATGATAAAATTCCATAATGATTTAACTTAAAATGTTTGATAAAGTTTTCAGGTATAATCAAAATATTAATTATGTCAATTTTCAGTTTCCTGGATTCAGTGATTCAGTGTTTGGTGAAGAAAACAATCGGTTCTCTGGTAATTCTGGCAAAAACAGTTTACAATTCAACTAACTTCTAAAAGAAAATCTCTCGAATCTTTTAGGTAAGAGCATAACTTTCTATTTTTTGCAAAAACCTTTATTTATATAACACAATCCATAAATGACGCACACACAAATTCAACAGACTCTATGCATGATTAATTACATTTCTGTGTGATGTAATAGCCTTATTTCATTAATCACTAAAGAGTAAATGAACGTCAAAATTGTTTTTTAAGCCGAACACTATTTAAATGACACTGTAAAACTAAAACATTTTAATAGAATAACTCATAAATTCCAGAGTAAAGTGATAATTAGGCAGTTTTGTATAGTTTACAGCCTTTTCATACAGTGTATATTTCCAAATAAAAATATATAACAATAGACACTACTTAACATTAGATTAATATCATCTTGTTTGATTACTAAACTGAAATTTTATCTAACAGTAGAATACTGTATTTGTAGAGGTTGTTCACGAATAGACTTCATCTAGAAACGATTCAAGTTAAAAGGACCAGAGAACGGATGTTTTATTTCAGTATGAATATTCACAGTGGTGCTTGCCAATATACTCGATTGAGGTTTTCCAGATTTGATGATGAAGTTATGAGAGAAGGCGTTTGGATATCAAATAAGTATCATAACACCTACTGTAAGGTGTTCCTTGGCCTTCCTCTTTTCCTTTTGCATTGTGGGTTCCATTTGAGGGCTTGTCTCGTGACGCGGTTAGGTGCCTCTCGTAGTGTGTGTCCCATCCATTTCCACTGCTTCTCCTTGACTTACTCCTCCACTCGAATCTGGTTTGTTCTCTCCCACAGTTCGTTGTTGCTGATGGTGTCTTGCCGACGGATCCGAAGTATTTTGCGTAGACAACTGTTAATGAACACTTGTATCTACTGGATGATGGCTTTGGTAGTTCTCCAAGTTTCCGCTCCATACATTAGAACTGTCTTCACATTTGTATTGAAAATCCTGATTGTGGTGTTGATTGAAAGTTGTTTGGAGTTCCAGATATTTTTCAACTGTAGAAATGCAGCCCTTGCTTTGCCAATCCGCACCCTCACATCTGCATCGGATCCACCTTGGTTGTCGATGATGCTGTCGAGATATGTAAAGGTGTTATTTTCTAGTATTTACTAACTTTAAATTGTATACCAGCTTAAATCAGTTCATGGTGTAAATTATCAGTTGTAAATTGAACGATTTCAACATACATCTTATTCTAAGTTATTCACTTAAGAAATTTTAAATTACTTTTGTTATTTTGATAATTAAAAAGCTTTTGAATGCCTTCATAATACATATATTCAGCTTATTTTACTAACATCATTGTTAATAATATTGAAGTTTTAATGCGAAAAAAACTCTGAAGGCTGTGATACTTTTGTGTAACACATTCCAAACAAACAGTCTGCCACATATTTTACATGCTTATTTACTTTACTTAAGCCTGTTACTCCTAATAAAACACAGGCCGTGACCAACATTCTATAACCTACTCTGTCCTTGGCCTTCCTTTTCAGTTCCAGTTTTTATTCATTCTTCTAATGTCTGTCTCCATTTCTCAAAGTAATGCGTTTATTGGCCTTCGCTTTTCCTTTGATCTGGAGGGTTACAAGTGAGGTCTTGTCTTATGGCGTAGTTGAAGGCTTTCCGTAATGTGTGTCCTATCCACTTCCAAAAGTTTGTCCTGATTTCTTACTCTGCTGGAGTCTGATTTGTTTTATCTGCTGATGGTGTCTGGCCGAAGGATCCGAAGTATTTCGCGTAGTATCGTAAAAGCTTTCGTAGTATTGTCCTGTCCACGCTATCGAATGTTTTCTCGTAGTCAGTGAAGTTGATGTAGAGTGGTGATTTCCATTCGACTGATTGTTACTCGATGATCCATAACATGGCGAATCAGTCAGAATACGATCGATCCTTACGAAATCTAGACTGTTGATTTCGAAATTGAGCGTCTACGAAGTCCTTGATTCTGTTTAACACCACCTTGTTGAATACTTTGCCTGTTATTGAAAGAAGAACATATTTACATACGAAAGCATTTTACGTGGAATATGAGACAGAGGAAATACGAGCAAATGTGTTAGGAATAAACAACCAATTGTCAACACTAACCGATAAGATTGATTCAATGCAATCGGAGTAAATAGCTTGAAAAATAAACAGAAAAATCGTTTGATATCTTCAAGATGTAATTATAAACAGTGATTTGATTTAACGAAGGCATCAGTGTAGTTGTTTTCACTTGAATAACTATGTTTTTCCATTGAGCAATTGCTGGTATATCCTGGGACAAACGACTAAGCTATGCTATAGTTAGAAAATGAGTACTAGGCAGGGATAGCAGATCAATATATAAAGTATTGAAACTTCATCAGTTGAGGTGGTGGGGACATGTGTTACGTATGGCTAACCACCGATTGCTTCGAAGAGCGATGTTTTTTGGTGTAGGAGTAGGTTGGAAGAAAGTTAGAGGCAGCCAAACCAAAACATGGTCCAAGTCCATGAAGTCACTGACAACTGGATTGAGTCATGTTGGTAAGTGTAGGCTACCTGGTTTGGGTCCGCTAGACGAGACCTTGAGACCTTGAACAACATGGCTCAGAAGTGTTTGTAAAGGCGCAGGTGCATCCACTCTTTGTGTTCTCTCAAATTCTAATCTTCAGGATTACTCATCATCTTTATTTTTCTCTTCATAAATCTGTATCATTGAATTATACTTGCTGAATAATATCATTCAACCGTAATCTTTTTCATTACTGCTAATACTTCTACTATCTCTACCACTATTGGATTTGAACTTGTAGTGTCTCCACATCTATTCCAGTTCGCTTACATCTAACTTGGTTAAGCCCTTTCGATTAATTTATTTAAACAAGCCATTTGTATTGCAACAATTTATATGTACCATTCGTTCTTATTATTGTCTGGTTTGTATGAGCTCACATGACGTGTCCCACTTGTCATTTGACCTTGTCAATCATTCGTCGCTTTTATTCATGTGTGTGCACGCCTATTTCGCTTGTCATATGTCTGTCTTACTTTTGTTTGACTATATATTCTTAGTCATGTTCTATCTCTTTGATTTGGATCTTTGCCTTCTCCAACGCGCTTCGCCTATCCATTCGCTTCCTTCGTTTTATTCGCTGCTTCTCCGCTTCGCTTTGTGGTGTGTTCTGAATAAACGTATTCATCACTACGAATTCATCTTCTGATTTATAAATCGTCAGACGCTATTTCGTAACGATTGTCTGAACGAGTTAATTACCGAGCTTAAGAACATGCATTAATTCGACACACTACAAAGTGACAGTGACGTCTCTGTACTGATGCAGTATGACAACCTGAACTAACGTACGTACGTACGTATGAAGTTCTTTATTGTAACTGACTGACTTGACTGACTGATTTAATATCTTCTCCAATTATATTCACATTGAATTTTGTTTAAAAACAAAATGTTTCAAAATTTATTATTATTATTATTATTATTCAAACTATTTCAACAAGATCACAACTGTGAATTCATTGTTTCCCTCGTTGAAAGGAAAATAAACCAAAGTTTTTTTCTGTTATCGAGAAAAAAACGACAACAACAACAACAACAAATTGATATTTTCTTAACAACTGTTAAACATTGTCACTAGAGAAAAAAACTTTACAGTCAAATGAACTGATGATGTACTTACTATTAATAGTTTGTTTGGTACAATGTAAACACTATTCCGTTTTTTTTTTGTGTAGAATAAATTCACATATCTATTCACTTTCCTATATCACTCACTGTACACTTTCTCGATTCAAGGAAATCAATGTGATGTGAAGTGTGTGCAAATTATGTGCAAATTCATCTGTGAACTATGCTGTGTGTTCATGTGATCTAGTCAAGGTAGCGTTTTTTTTTTAAGCGAGTTAGTTTTCAACAGGATGAGGTCACTAACAACTGTATGCCGAACCCTACTCCTTTATATGATGGGCTTGAGACTGGCAGTAACCGTAGAAGGGCCCCGTAGGTGGAGGGAGTTCTAGGTAGATGAAGTAGTTGCGAATTATTTTTTTTGAATACTATGGTCATAGTGTGGTGTGTGCTACTTATACGAACGATATAAGTAGTATAAGAAGGGACGTGGAAGAAGAAGTCGCACGGTCAGAAGAGGAAAACAGAAAGCAAATGGAGCAAAAGCAAGAAGTAAATGGAGTAGCAACAGGAAGTAAAGGAAGCAACAGCAGGAATGGACGAAGGACGGAGCGTTGGAAGTCACGACTCAAAAATGGTGTGCAAATAGAGTGCTCAATGTAATGTTTTCGTTTTTAATTGACTAAGAGTGTAAATTAGCATAGTACAATCTTCCGCGCCTGCCTCAGTCTTCTCAATGGACATTAGAGAATCTTTTACAGATGATCGTTATAAAAAAAATAGTTTATATTTTCACATATTAAGGAATTATTAAAATTGAAAATGAACAACGATTTATGATGGATATATCAATGAGTGTACAAGAATTGAAATAATACCGGAGAGAAATAAAACCGTTTCAAGGTGTTTGACAGTTAGTTATCCATCGATCTTGATGAATGAGATTGTGCAATATCTTGGATTGACTGAAATTTTAGATATTACCACCAGTGGTAATATCTAAAATTCCAGTCAATCCAATATATTGCACAATCTCATTCATCAAGTTCTATGGATAAATAACTGTTAAACACCTTGAAACGGTTTTATTTCTCTATGTGGTATAATTCCAATTCTTGTACACTCATTGATGTATCCATCATAAATCGTTGTTTACTTTCAGTTTTAATAATTCCTTAATATGTGAAAATATACACTATTTTTTTATAACGATCATCTGTAAAAGATTCTCTAATGTCTATTGAGAAAGCTGAGGCAGGCGCGGAAGAGTGAACTACGCAAATTTACACTCTTAGCCAATTAAAAACGAAAACATTACATTGAGCGCTCTATTTGCACATCATCTTTGAGTCCTGACTTCCAACACTCCATCCTTCTTCCATTCCTGTTGTTGCTTCCTTTACTTCCTGTTGGTACTCCATTTACTTCTTGCTTTTGCTCCATTTGCTTTCTGTTTTCCTCTTCTGACCGTGAGACTTCTTCTTTCACGTCCCTTCTTATTCTACTTATATCGATCGTATAAGTAGCACACACCACACTATGACCATAGTATCGGAAAAAAATAATTCGCAACTACTTCATCTGCCTTGAACTCCCTCCACCTACGGGGCCCTTCTAGGATTACCGCCAGTCTCAAGCCCATCATATAAAGGAGTAGGGTTTGGCATACAGTTGTTAGTGACCTCATCCTGTTGAAAACTAACTCGCTTACAAAAAAACGCTACCTTGACTAGATCACATGAACAAAAGCATAGTTCACTGATGAATTTGCACATAATTTACACACACTTCATCACATGGACTTCCTTGAATCGAGAAAGTGTACAGTGGTGATATAGGAAAGTGAAAAATTATATATGTGAATTTATTCTACAAAAAAAAACTAAATAGTGTTTACATTGTACCAAACAAGCTATTAGTAGTAAGTACATCATCAGTTCACTTAACTGTAAAGTTTTTTCTCTAATAATAACAATAGTGACAATGTTTAACAGTTGTTAAGAAAATATCAATTTGTTGTTGCTGTGTTTTTTTTCGATAACAGAAAAAAACTCTGGTTTATTTTCCTTTGAACGAGTGAAACAAGAATTCACAGTTGACATTATTGAAATACTTCGAATAATAATAAAACATTTTGAAACATTTTGTTTTCAACAAAATTCAATGTGAATATAATTGGAAAAGATATTAAATCAGTCAGTCAAGTCAGTCAATTACAACGAAGAACTTCATACATACGTATGTTAGTTCAGGTTGTCATACTGCATCAGTACAGAGACGTCACTGTCACTTTGTAGTGTGTCGAATTACTGCGTGTTCTTAAGCTCGGTAATTAACTCGTTCAGACAATCGTTACCAAATAGCGTCTGACGATTTATAAATCAGAAGATGAATTCGTAGTGATGAATACGTTTATTCAGAACACACCACAAAGCGAAGCGGAGAAGCAGTGAATAAAACGAATGAAGCGAATGGATAGGCGAAGCGCGTTGGAGAAGGCAAAGATCCAAATCAAAGAGATAGAACATGACTAAGAATATATAGTCAAACAAAAGTAAGACAGACATATGACAAGCGAAATAGGCGTGCACACACATGAATAAAAGCGACGAATGATTGACAAGGTCAAATGACAAGTGGGACACGTCATGTGAGCTCATACAAACCAGACAATAATAAGAACGAATGGTACATATAAATTGTTGCAATACAAATGGCTTGGTTAAATAAATTAATCGAAAGGGCTTAACCAAGTTAGATGTAAGCGAACTGGAATAGATGTGGAGACACTACAAGTTCAAATCCAATAGTGGTAGAGATAGTAGAAGTATTAGCAGTAATGAAAAAGATTACGGTTGAATGATATTATTCAGCAAGTATAATTCAATGATACAGATTTATGAAGAGAAAAATAAAGATGATGAGTAATCCTGAAGATTAGAATTTGAGAGAACACAAAGAGTGGATGCACCTGCGCCTTTACAAACACTTCTGAGCCATGTTGTTCAAGGTCTCAAGGTCTCGTCTAGCGGACCCAAACCAGGTAGCCTACACTTACCAACATGACTCAATCCAGTTGTCAGTGACTTCATGGACTTGGACCATGTTTTGGTTTGGCTGCCTCTAACTTTCTTCCAACCTACTCCTACACCACAAAACATCGCTCTTCGAAGCAGTCGGTGGTTAGGCATACGTAACACATGTCCCAACCACGTCAACTGATGAAGTTTCAATACTTTATATATTGATCTGCTATCCCTGCCTAGTACTCATTTTCTAACTATAGCATAGCTTAGTCGTTTGTCCCAGGATATACCAGCAATGCTCAATGAAACATAAGTATCAAGTGAAAATACACTGATGCTTGTAAATCAAATCACCGTTTAAATTACATCTTGAAGATAGTAAACGATTTTTCCGTTTATTTTTCAAGCTATTTACTCCGATAGTATTGAATCAATCTTATCGGTTAGTGTTGACCATTGGCTGTTTATTCCTAACACATTTGCTCGTACTTCCTCTGTCTCATATTCAATGTAAAATGCTTTCGTATGTAAATATGTTCTTCTTTCAATAACAGGCAAAGTATTCAACAAGATGCTGTTAAACAGAATCAAGGACTTCGTAGACGCCCAACTTCGAAATCAATAGGCTGGATTTCGTAAGGATCGATTGTGTTCTGGCTGATTCACCATGTTATGAATCATCGAGTAACAATCAGTCGAATGGAAATCACCACTCTACATCAACTTCACTGACTACGAGAAAACATCTGATAGCGTGGACAGGACAATACTAGGAAGGCTACTACGATACTACGCGAAATACTTCGGATCTTTCGGCCAGACATCATTAGCAGATAAAACAAATCAGACTCCAGCAGAGTAAGAAATCAGGACAAACTTTTGGAAGTGGATAGGACACACATTACGGAAAGCCATCAGCTACGCCATAAGACAAGCCCTCACTTGTAACCCTTTAGGTCAAAGGAAAAGCGAAGGCCAAGGAACACATTACACTGAGAAATGGAGACAGACATTAGAAGAATGAATAAAAACTGGAACTGAAAAGGAAGGCCAAGGACAGAGTAGGTTATAGAATGTTGGTCACGGCCTGTGTTTTATTAGGAGTAACAGGCTTAAGTAAAGTAAATAAGCATGTAAATATGTGGCAAGACTGTTGTTTGGAATGTGTTACACAAAAGTATCACAGCCTTCAGAGTTTTTTTCGCATTAAAACTTCAATATTATTAACAATGAAGTTAGTAAAATAAACTGAATATATGTATTATGAAGGCATTCAAAAGCTTTTTAATTATCAAAATAACAAAAGTGATTTAAAATTTCTTAAGATGTATGTTGAAATTGTTCAATTTACAATAGACAATTTACATCATGAACTGATTTAAGCTGGTATACAATTTAGAGTCACTAAAAACTAGAAACTAACACCTTTACATATCTGGACAGCATCATCGACAATCAAGGTGGATCCGATGCAGATGTGAGGGTGCGGAGTGGCAAAGCAAGGGCTGCATTTCTACAGTTGAAAAATATCTGGAACTCCAAACAACTTTCAATCAACACCAAAATCAGGATTTTCAATACAAATGTCAAGACAGTTCTATTGTATGGAGCGGAAACTTGGAGAACTACCAAAGCCATCATCCAGAAGATACAAGTGTTCATTAACAGTTGTCTACGCAAAATACTTCGGATTCGTTGGCCAGACACCATCAGCAACAACGAACTGTGGGAGAGAACAAACCAGATTCGAGTGGAGGAGGAAATCAAGAAGAAGCGTTGGAAATGGATAGGACACACACTACGAAAAGCACCTAACTGCGTGACGAGACAAGCCCTCAAATGGAACCCCACAATGCAAAAGCAAAAGAGGAAGGCCAAGGAACACCTTACAGTAGGTGTCATGATATTTATCTGATATCCAAACGCCTTCTCTCATAACTTCATCATCAAATCTGGAAAACCTCAATCTAAGCACCACTGTGAATATTCATACTGCAATAAAACATCCGTTCTCTGGTCCTTTTAACTTGAATGGTTTCTAGATGAAGTCTATTCGTGAACAGTCAGTATAAATACAGCATTCTATTAGCCAAAATCTGAGTTTAATCATCAAACAAGATGATATCAATCTCATTTTAAGTAGTGTCTATTCTTATATACTTTTATTTGGAAATATACACTGTACGAAAAGGCTGTAAACTATACAAAAACTGCCTAATTATCACTGTACTTTTAAATTGATGGGTTATAGCTAAATGATAGCTATTCTATTAAAATTTTTTATTTATACAATGTCATTTAAATAGTGTTCGGCTTAAAAAACAATTTTGACGTTCATTTACTCTTTAGTGATTAATGAAATAAGGCTATTACATCACACAGAAATGTAATTAATCATGCATAGAGTCTGTTAAACTTGTGTGTGCGTCACTTATGGATTGTGTTATATAAATAAATATTTTTGCAAAAAATAGAAGTTATGCTCTTACCTAAAAGATTCGAGAGATTTTCTTTAGAAGTTAGTTGAATTGTAACTGTTTTACCAGAATTACCAGAGAACCGATTGTTTTCTTCACCAAACACTGAATCACTAAATCCAGGAAACTGAAAATTTACGTAATTAATATTTTGATTATACTTGAAAACTTTATCAAACATTTTAAGTTAAATCATTATGGAATTTTATCATATCGAATAAACATAGAGAATTTTGAATATGACTAAAATTTGCTTTGACATGTTAAAAAAAGTTGAACATTGTTGTTTTTCTATAGTAGTAGTGGTAGTAGTTGGAGTAGTGATTGGGACATGTGTTACGAATTTCCAACTACTGACTGCCTCGACGAGCTATGTTTTGTGGTGTAAGAGTAGGTTGTCAGAAAGCTAAGGGCGACCAGACTAAAAGATGAAGTGACTGACAAATGGACTCAGTCATGTTGGTAGATTTAGGATACTTTGTTGGAGTCCGCGAGACGAAAGTTACCGATGGTTAGGGACCTTGAACGATATGGCTCAGAATCGTTTGCAGTGGTGCAGGTGCATCCACTCTTTGTGTTCTCTCAAATTCTAACCTTCTGAATTTTTCATCGACTCCATTTTTCTCTTTCTAAAGTTATCTCACTGAATTATACTTCTCGAATAATATCTTCCATCCCTAATCTTTTTCATTACTGCTAAAACTTCTACTATTGCTACCACTATTGGATGGAACTGACATTTACATCTTTGTGTTAACGAGTTATGGCAACCTGAACTGATGTACATATGTACGAAGTTCTACCTCATAAATGACTGTTTGACTGACTGAATCGCAGTAGTCGGACTAGTATTAGTAGCTGTTAAACACTTGTATAATGATAAAAAGGACTCAGAGTTTAGTATTTAATCCAAAGGCTTGTATCTTGCTCTATCCAGATGTGTACAGAACTTCTAGTAGTTGAGTGTAGACTTTATTTTGTGATCTAATATTCAACATCGGAGTTCTCTGGTCTTTCTTAGTCTTTTGATCTAAGTCTCTGGTATATATGATCACTGTTTTAACACTTAGGTAAATATTATGTGAAGCTATACTGAAATGGACATCATGTCAACTATCTACAAGATACTTCTATAATTTTTTTCGTAAATCAAACTTGAGCTTTTTACTTTTATGCTAAAGCACAGCTGAGAACAGAAAAGGTAAACGTGAGGGCCATGGTAAACTGGTTTTATGTTAATGACATAACTCAGTAAACAACACCACAATCATAAGTGATAGAATATTTTATGAAAGAGTAAAATTCTTTCCAAAGCGAGAACATAAGTAACTTAGATACTATTCTGAATATACAAGCGCCAAATAGCCTCATCAAAATGCTTCAGATAGGTTTACTTAGTATGGAAGTGAAGTTCTATTAAATTACAACAGATTAACAATGAAATAAATTTCTCGTTTTTTAGAATCTCAGCCAGACTTTGAAGAATCAGAAAAAATCCAGGCATTTATTATATCCTGGATGATGATGTGTGAAGTATTTATGGCGAAAATAAACGTGTCTTTGTCTCAAATTAATTGCTTTATTCAAACTAAAGAAGGGAACTCAATACTTTGGCTGCCGCCCTGACATGATGGTCGGGTTTGACTATCTTGACAACTTAACTGGGCTATACTGGCTAGAAACAATTTTCCTTTACGTTTTATACATTCGAGGCAGGTTGATTGGAGAACACTATGACTAAAGGCACTAACCGAACGTCTAAGGGCAAAGTCATACTGGTGACTATGGAGAGATGTGAATGCAGTAAGCCATTACTTTTTGAAAACTAGAATCTGCAACAATGCTACCTTCTCACAATGGAAATGAGGGACTGAAAAGGTCGATCCTGATCATGCTACACTTCACCTTACCGCATGGACTCCCATCTCCAGCCTTAAGGCCTCTTGATAAGCGGAGCTAACACTTCAAAAACTTCCTATGATTAGGCCATAACTGATCAGGCCCGAGTAGTTATCATTTGGACTCTGCTGTTGTGCTTCTAGGTCACCAAGACCAACGCTAATCCATCTTATTTTTCAAGTCCCCTCGAAAATAAATATTCACATGGTGTATACAGTCGAGAAGTGACTACTACCCGCATAATTCTTAATGTAAAGGCGATTCTCTTTACATACGTTAAACTGTAGAAAAACCATTTCGGATATATGAAATTTTATCTAATCCCGACAGGTGGTTTCCGAAAAAGAATGTTTCAAGTTTGAGAAAATTACTGTTAAGGTCAACAACAGCCTTATGTAAAAAGTCATCTGTCTATATTTTACGGGGTTAAAGAATTTGAAGATCCTGAGCTTAATAAAAGCTGTCACGTTATTTAAAAAATGTGTAAATTTTTATATATATATATGTATATAACTTGAAAATGTAATAATATGGAAGAAAATAAAATCTGGTTACATATGTGAGTAGAACTTACAAGTAAGTTTAGATCATATTTTACAACTTCTTGAATTAATACATCGGCCAAAGTTTTTACATCTATACTGAATCTTAAATTAGCTTCAGTTGAATCTTTCACTTGAACGAGTGTTTGGAAGATGCTTGTTTGTTTTTTAATTGTACGAGCTATAACAGCAGCTTTTTCACTGCACAGAATTAAACTTTTTAATAATTGAACACACAACGGATCAGTTTTATTCATTTAGTATGTTACTATGATTAACATTCCAAATGAAGAAAATAGGTATATCAGTGATAGTAAAATATTTTTTTAACGGAAAATTTTTGGTTCTTCGTATAGGTTGTTTAAGTTAGTCTTCGAATATTATCATAGTTTGAACCTAAAATTAGAATAGAAAATTCATTTGTATTAGTTGCGTAATGAATTGTCTAACTAAGTGAAAATATAGTTTCACTCATATCCGTTGACAGTGACCATATAATAACATGCTGAGTTGGTTTTAAAAAGATTTCATCGAGTTTAGAGATATAAATCACCATATCTGTGAGTATTGGCTGAATAATCTTTAAATATAAAATAATAAACTGGTATTTAACACTGTATGCTGACATATTCAGTTCTAGCGATGAAAGCTAACTAACACAACATTGTACTTAACTGATTAGATTGCAGAATAACATTATTTACAGCGTAGTGTTCTTGCATCTACAAATTTACGGGTTCTATGTAAATCCGCAACTCAAATATGATTATTATTTTCTTTTCTGTTCAATTAATCTGGGTAATAATGAGGTATATGATGCTTCATACTATAAACTTGATGTCAGTCTAGCTTAAATGAACGTTTATATATTGGAATCGCAATTATTTACAATTTGTATGATAATAGTCGTCAAACTGCAAAAAAACTGAGAGTTTATTCTGGGTTTGAAGTGTCTGATAGAGCTTGCTGCCCCATTCCTTAGTAAAAACTTAGAAGCTTCAGAAAAATATGATGGTTATTTTTTCTATATTATATATAGTAAATATTCCAATTAACCATTACATTTTTGATTATTACTTTAACAATTAGTTACTATACTCACATTTTCCTATCATATCGCGAAATTAGGCGGAAAATATAAAAAAGCCGCTTAAGAAGTTAATGTTTGTTTCATTCATTCAAAAGATCCAATATCCAATATCCAATATCTTTTTCACGAGCTAGTGTAAACCAATTTGATTTCTTCGCGCTCGATTCTTGTTCTTTCGGTACGGTTCCAGGTGTTCGGTAATGTCCAATGGATGGAGGTCTAGCCACTCCACTGTCTAATTCTAGTCAGTTGGCAGTTGGTTGTGAGTTTGTATGTCTCGGGATTTGAATGAAACGTTTGTTTCAGGGCAGTAGGGTTTCTGGATACTAGCAGCCGTCACATTACCAAACCGGAGATCAGTTAGTTGCAATGTGGAGAGTAATAAGGGAATTAAGGGTAAATTAAATGATAATATGAGTAAAATTTTCAGAACTGAGTAATATATAGATGAATTTAGTTTATTAATTGGTAGTGAAGATTGTGAGAGAGGACCGAAGTGTAAGCAAGGGAGAGGAATAGGCGAGTTAAATTAATTAAGTGATCTGAGGAGATGGCAATGGTAACAACTAGCAGGTCTCAAGATATGCATCAGGCACAGCTTGTCCAAGAGGGAGATGATAGTCCGCATGTGAGTACGTGATTATCCGAAATCTAATATCTCTTACCTGAGCTATTATAAAGTAGTTGATTTCTTTGCGCTTGATTCTTGTCCTTTCGGTACGTTTGCACGTGTTTTATGGTGTCCAATGGATGAGGCTCTGACCACTCGACTCTCTGATTCTAGTCAGTAGGCAGTAGTTTGTGAGTTTGTAAGTCCCGTGATTTGAATGAATACTTTTGTTTCAGGGTAGTAGGGGTTCTGGATACTAGCAGCTATAACATTACCAGGCCGGATGTCATTTAGTTGCGATTTAGGGAAAAATAAGAAGAGCTGTCCACTGAGGGGGAGTTGTGGTCACCTCGGTAGGGAGAGCATTCCAAGTTGCAATGACTTTTAATGAGAGAAAGTTTGCACGAACCTGAGTGTTCACTCTTTGATGTTCAATTTTTCAAGGATTACTTCGAGGGAAGTAATTGTGTACATCGATAAGATGCTCACGTTGGGATGATTTGGCGTGCTTAATATGTTGTACGCCATAATCAAATCGCCTCTGATTCTCCTGTAATTTAGGGGACATAGTCCAAAATGCTGGACTTTATCTTTGTAAGTTTCACTTTTCAACCCTATCACCCATCTCGTTGCTCTTCTCTGCACTGGATCCAAGAGATTTAAGTCTCTTTTAGGGAGAGACACCTAGTGAACCTCAAGTTGTGGGCGTGCATATGTCTTAAAAAGAGTTAAGAATAATTCTGGAGTGATAGCACTAAGTTGCCTTCGCATAAAGTGAAGAGTTGCATTTACCTTGGCTGCGTTCTAACTGGTTTGAAGGCTTTCAAGGGTTATTAAACCAAGATCGCGCTCTGAGGAGACACCAGGGTGTAGACTTCGATTGAGGGTGTAAATCGTTTGCGTCGCGTGGGACAGAATGTAAATGACTTGACTTTTCGGCTGGTTTTGTTTTAAACCGTTTTTCCTATCCCTCAATGGATGTAAGGTCCTTTTGTAGCACATTCGAATCCTGTTTGCTTCTAATAAACCTCAAGATCTTTCCATGGTCTGAGTAGATAAATACCACCGAGCTAACTAAGTCTAACAGATAGTTGATGAATATCGCTAACAGAAGTGAACCTAAGATGGTCCCATGTGGATACTCGCCAGCTCTCGTGCATTCTATTTACTTTGGTATAAAACTTTCTCTTCTTCAGGCAGTTTCTGAGCCAAGAAACGAGTGGGTCAGTGAAGCTCATTTCCACAACATTTGTGATTAGGCGTGCGTGGGGTACTGTGTCAAAGGCTTTTGCAAATTCGAGAAATATTACGTGCACTGGTATTTTACGGTCCAAACAGGAGGTCCAACTGTTCCATACAATGAGTAGATTAGATGCCCACCACCTGCCTTTACGAAACCCGTGTTGAGCTTCATGGAGTATTTTATTCTTATCCATGTAATCCCTCATTTGTTCATCCACCAGCCCTTCCGTAACCTTTGATAGTATTGGCAGTAATGCGACTGGTCTGTAACAGGCTGTGTCCTTTCTGTCTCCTCCTTTGAAGAATGGAGAGAGTAGCTTGTTTCCATTCAGCTGGAAGTTAGTGTGACTCCACCGAATGCCTGAACAGGTCACATATCGGTGAACAGAGGACTTCTGCACATTGTTTCAAGACTATCGGGCGACCTTTGTCACAACCTGGTGACTTACCTGAGCCTAAGGATTTTAGTTTCGTTAATACTAAGTGAGGACTGATACGGATATTCCCCAAGCCGTCAGCTGACACCGGGTTTGCGCAGTATTCTGAATATATGGATGCCTGCGGAGACGAGCAACGAAATGGGTGATAGGGTTGAAAAATAAACCCTGCGACGATAGACTCCAGCTCTAGGGATTATTCCCACTGAGCTACAGGAGAATCAGAGGTGACCTGATTATGGCGTACACCATATTAAACACGCCAAATCATCCCAATGTGAGCATCTTACCCATGCATCACCACCACTCCCCTCAAGGCAATCCTAGAAAAATTGAACATCAAAGAGTGAACACTCGGGTTCGTGCAAACTTTCTCTCATTAAAAGTCATTGCAACTTGGAATGCTCTCCCTACCGAGGTGACCACAACTCCCCCTCAGTGGACAGCTTTAAGAAGAGACTTGATCATCACGTACTCACATACGGACTATCATCTCCTTCTTGGATAAGCTGTGCCTGATGCATATCTTGAGACCTGCTAGTTGTTACCATTGCCGTCTCCTGAGATCACTCAATTAATCTATATCGCCTATTATCTCTGTTTCCTCTCCCTTGCTTACAATTCGGTCCTCTCTCACAATCTTCACTACCAATTAGTAAACTAAATTCATCTATATATTACTCAGTTCTGAAAATTTATTCATATTGTCGTTAGAATTTTATCCTAATTACCCTTATTACTCTCCACATTGCAACTAACTGATCTCCGGTTTGGTAATGTGACGGCTGCTAGTATCCAGAAACCCTACTGCCCTGAAACAAACGTTTCATTCAAATCCCGAGACATACAAACTCACAACCAACTGCCAACTGACTAGAATTAGACAGTCGAGTGGCTAGACCTCCATCCATCGGACATTACCGAACACCTGTAACCGTACCGAAAGAACAAGAATCGAGCGTGAAGAAATCAAATTAGTTTACACTAGCTCGTGTAAAAGATATTGGATATTGGACATTGAATTGATCGTTAAAGTTTGTGCAAAAGATCTCAACTATCTCTAGGTTGGTGAGGTCTTCCCCATTCGGTCCTTTGAGAGAACACAAACCCTGATTCGTAGGTTTTCATTTGGACATGAACCTAAACAGATGCTTAGTGTTTGCCGGTATTTTGGTAGCTAGTTTCAACTGAAAGCGTCCACTTTGGTAATGCATCTGTTTCTCAGTACCATATAAGAACTGTGATCGGAATCCTTCAAGGAGAGCTTCCACTTGTGCTAGTCGCTCCTCTTCGCCTGTAGCAAGTGCTTAGTGCCAGACCTAATCCATGTTCTATTTCCGGGTGTGTGGTGTGAGTGGGGCATTTTGTCTTAGACAACACTGTGGATGATGTCTCTCACAGTTTGCCAGTGAGAATCTACTATAAGTCTCAAAGGCCATGGGGCATTTAGAAGGTCCTATCTCATGTGCGTGTAATTTGCTCTAGTGTAGCAAAGATAGGCCTCTTTTTCATGAATGTTTAGTTTATCACCATATTAAACATGTCTGTGCAATAGTTACTACTTCCTATTGGTGTATGGACGTGAACATCCTCGACCAGAAGCTGATCATTTGTTAAAAAATAATCCAGCTTTGAAGATTTTCCCTCCATAGTCCATCTAGTGGCACTACATACATGCTCAATAAGCCCAGAGCTTCCAAAGGCTGCGCCATGTCGTCTTTGGAACCGACCAGTGGGAGTTGTACCCTGATTTCTGAGATTTAGAGATGTGGGGTTTAAATCTCCAGATAAGAGTATTTGACCGAAGACAAGGAGTGGCAGTTGCAGTATTACCTCAGTCAGTTTATCTTTCTGGGCCCTAGTACCTGAGGGAGGCCGTTAAATCCTTCCAACCAGGTATTTCGTGCCAGTTTTCTGGAAACAACACCTATATGATTCAGTCACATCGATTAGTTGGGTATCGTATAGCTTCTTGGCTTTTAAATTGCTGTTTATATATTTAACCACTCCCCCTCCTGTCTAGTGTACCCTATCGATTAGGAAGAGTGCTATGCCATGCAGGCTCACTTCGCCGTTTGCACTGTCAGAGGATAGCCACGTTCCAGTTAGGATTATGATCATCAGATCCATTTGAAAGCACATATTTCTGATTTCTAACAGCTTACCCCTTAGTCCTTTTACATCGCTATTGAGACACTTGGCTATTTGTCTGATCACCTGGTGCACCTATGCATTAACAGCCGTTGCTGGATTCTAAAACAAGTTTCAAAACGAGTTGACCAGTTCCGTAGGTACTTGCCTCTGCAGGTTTCTAGCCTGTGCGGTGCGTTCAATCAGTGAGACTATTAACTTCTTGTCTTGTGCGGGGGTTGTTGGTCTAGGTCGACTTTGTGCTTTTATTATGGTCATCCTGCTGTTTTCTCACAGATCTAGGTTGACTTTCGCAACACCTAATGTGACTAGAGAGGTCGTACTTTGAGCTATACCATGCCTGAAGCGCCTCAGTTAGAAGTTCCTGATTCCTGAATTCCAAAGCCATCAGACGTGGTGGCTTAATAGACGTTGAGTGTGGCGGGTTAGGTAGCCGAGAAATGAAAATTGCCATCGTTGTGTGGAGGCTCAGGCTACGTGATAGCCATCGCCACCGTTGCACTTCAAGCACGTGAACTTCATCCAGGCTACCACTATCCAGTTCGGGCACGCCGTGAACTACCATACGGGTCTGCTCTTGGGTGCCTGGTGATATCCTGGCTGCCTCTCGTACTGTCCATAGTTTATCGTGCCTGATGCGGATTGGTGGGGACAGTGTGACCGATGGTCTCCGGGATGGAAGGAGGTTGTTCTCGGCAAGTTGTGCCCAGTCTGGTGTTACTCTCATTGGAATGGGTTTGTCTTCCGAGACGTTCCGGCACGTTCCAAGAATCGTGCAGCACTTATCCCATTGTTCTTTGTCAAGGGCGGCCCTACCTTCTAGTAAACTACCTACCAACGCTGAAACATCAAATAAAATAAGCGAGTTAAGTCGATCGTCCCTGTCCCTGATTGATAGCGTTTGTAAATTGAGGTGTTGCTGCCCCTCTTCTCCACTTTCACAGACTGTTCCATATCGTTAATAGATTAACAACAAGCTGCAGTTTTGTCGGTGTGTTGGTGTGGTTTTTCGCTGCTTTGGTCGCTCGTTTCCCTAGTTTAGTGCCGGGCGAGTTGGGTTTATCTATTGGGACTTCTGAGCTCACTTTAGGTGGGGCCTGTGGCTTGGCCACTGCCTCAGATACTGTACACCGTAGGCGAATATACCAGAACCACGGGCGTGGGTGACTCAACATGAACCGGTAGTACTCTTTATGTATTGTAGTGTCGCAGTGACAGTGGATCCACGTACTACAGAAATCGCATTCTAAAGCAGAGTCACTGATTTGACTGGCATTGAGCAGGCGATACAGACATACTTGTGCGACTTCTGGACGACAGACTGTATCGACTGAACCTTAGGACGCCTTTTTCTCCTATTCTTCTTTTGCCTGCTGGCCGTTTTAGGAGTGGGATTCTGAGGAGAGTCGTTTTGGTTTTTCTGGTGGAGACCCAGTGGGGGTCTTTGGGTAGAGTGATCCAAATTATGAACAGTACTTCGAGGAATACCCTCGAATTACGGTTTGAGTTTTTCACAACACCGTCTCACTACTGACCCCAGGGTTCGTAACTCTACCGGTTTACTGGTTGTTATAGTGTAGGATTTGGTGGCAACCTTATCACCTAACATGATACCTGAGAGATTTATAGATGAGTAAAGAGATAACTGAGAGAGATAAATACGCGAAACAGGAGTTTTAGAAGGAGGAATTTAGTAGTATTTAAATATAAATACGGACCGACAATAGCTTTCGCTTAGAGGCCTTCCATATCTAGTAACGGTTATCTATAGATGCCATCAAGTAAGAACAAAGGTAACTTCAACAAGTTAGATAGAAGTATTTGTAAATCATTTTAAAATCATATACTAAGTCCTTAAGAATATGCCAGATATTTTCTTGAGTAACTGCTGTAAAGAAGTGTGAATCAACTCAGTAGGTAACGAACCCCAGCATTTGTCTACTCATAAAGGGTTGAGAATATGCCAACTGTTGGACCTCCAGTATCTGAGTATTTCCCCTAAATTTGGAATTAAGACTGAGTCAAAGTAAGTATTTTAAGGGATGTTTGGGAGTGTTTGGAATGTTATGGTCGATTAGGTCATCTCTGAGACCAAAATGATCCAATCTGTAGTGACTCACTAGCTCCAGGCGTTCTTCATAGGGTTTTTACTTGAGTCCTTTGAATGGTTTCGCAACTCGCTAACGGTTACGTACCAGTGCATTCTTGTCGTTTTGGATGAAGGGAGAAAACGTCATGCTATAAATACGGCCTAGTAAAGATGTTAAAGAGTAGGTGGGATGTTCTGCCGTTAAAAACTGGCCCGAAGTGGTCTTCAACCTTACTACTGCATGGTTTGCTTGGAATGAATATTAGTTGTATTAAGATCATGAGGCTTTTTCGGATACTAACTGAACGCAGAATTCGTACACAAACGATTGATGGCTTTGTTATAACACCAACCCCATCCAAATGATTGACTTGCAGTCTACAATACAAATATTAATTACACAGAGAGAGACAGTCATTCAATGGAGTTAATTTTATGAATAAGCTCAACAGCTACTTTAAAATCATATCTTGAATCCTATAGTGACTCTACTTTTACGACGAAAACGCGACTGGTTTTAAGAGAAACATTCATTATTATAACTAATTGTACCGGCGGATATTTTGATGAACTTCTTTTTTATTTGCACTTCTGTAACAGACTTCCCTATTACGTGAGCACAGTCTTGCTTTCACTTCTTTGTACCTTTCATTCCATTTTCTCTGACACGATTTCGGTATTCTTTCAATACCACGAAATCGCCAGTAAATATACGCCTTCTTCTGTGTTTATATCTTCTTCCCTGTCTTTGGTTTGTACTGGTGTTCATAGTCAACCTTGATTCGGACCACTGTATTTGGTGAGCTGACGTTTTTTCATGAAGAAAACCAATTCGGGTGAGTGAATAATTCGTCTATCGCCATTTTTGTATCATTTATCATATCAGATCACTCAATTAATCTATCTCGCCTATTATCTCTGTTTCCTCTCCCTTGTTTACACTTCGGTCCTCTCTCACAATCCTCACTAACAATTAACAAACTAAATTCATCTATATATTACTCAGTTCTGAAATTTTATTCATATTATCATTTTAATTTATCCTTATCACCCTTATTACTCTCCAGATTGCAACTAACTGATCTCCGGTTTGGTAATGTGACGGCTGCAAGTATCCAGAAACCCCTCTGCCCTGAAACAAACGTTTCATTCAAATCCCGAGACATACAAACTCACAACCAACTGACTAGAATTAGACAGTCGAATGGCTAGACCTCCATCCGTTGGACATTACCGAACACCTGGAAGAGTACCGAAATAACAAGAATCGAGAGCGAAGAAATCAAATTGGTTTACACTAGCTCGTGAAAAAGATATTGGATATCTTTTAATGTATATTATACTTGCAACAACATCTCGAAATGGTGGATAGCCATTAGAATTTTGATAATAAAATAGACCCTGAGTTACATGTTACGGAACTAAGGAAGAACTTCGTGAGCACAAAAGAAACTATTGTTCTTCAGATTCGAAATAAGCGTGGGATTATATTCAAAGGAATCATAGTTGCACACAACAGTCACAATTTTACAAATAAAATTAGGCTTTGTCAAGTATTTCTATAAAAGTGCTCAGTCAGAATACGATAATTCTGAACTATCAATAGGCCAACTTCATGGATGATGTCGATATGTATCGATCGATAAGTGGGATTATGCTTATAGTGAATAAATTCTATGTTCAATTATATAATCAATCAGGTAAACGTTATATTAAATGTAGGAAAATATTTTGCGCTTCTATAATCCCTGTACGTTATGAAATACAAGGCGAGAGAATTAATGACAGCTACGCAGGAGTTGAACTAACAAGTCCAAGGCTGGAATTCAATTTTGTAGTCATCCAAGAAGACTGTAACTTAATTTGTTACACCACACGGTTCATACTTGGCCTAGATAAATGACATCGATAAGCAACAGCATACTTCGCTATTAACAGGTTACAAAATATGAGACAGAAAACACTGCAAACGCGCCTGTCAAGAAAATGCAATTGAATGATGACCGTTGATCGCCTTCAATGACAATCAGCTAACGGCGTAGGTAGGATTTGTTTGTGACCGATTCGGTCCCACGTGCTATTACGGGTATGAGGGCGGCCCTCATTTACCGTCTGCCCACACCGTGGGTGTTTGTTGTGGAACCTGAAAAGAAAGTAGATTAGTGTTGGTCCCTAACGACCTGGGCTCAAGGGAAACTGCTTGAGGCCGTCACGCACGGCCTATTTATGAGAATTTTTTTCAAGTGTTAGCTCAGCTCTTGTTTCGAATGCTGTACCGCCGGAGACGGACAATCCGTGAGGTAGGGTGAGGTGTGACAGTTTTAGGGTCGACCTTTTCTAACCCTTCCTTCCTTGTGAGAAGGCAGCATCGCTGCAGATGCTGGTTGTCGGAGGGAAACACCCTACTGCTGTCACACCTCTCTAAAGTCAGCAGTATATTCGGCAGACTTCGACTTGGTCGCTGGATGATTTCGCTAAAAAACCAGTGACAATTCATTGTTTCTACAACGCGAGTTGGACAACAAAGGACAGCTTTAGGAGAGCTGCTGTTATACCAAGGCGATGAAAAAAATGCCTCACACACAAGGAGTTGCACTGATTCTGTCCTAACAAGCACAAAGGCACTGACAAGATAGGAACCTCATGGACCAAGCACCCAACTGCGCCACATGCAAGCTCTCACTAAGGGCCCTCACGGTCAAAGGAAAGGAAGACCAAGGGACACATTACGCCGAGAAATGGAGGCAGATCTGAGAATAGACAAAAATTGGACAGAACTGGAAAGGGAGGCCCACCGAAGAGCAGTTTGGTGAAAGCTGGTCGGCGGTCTATTCTCCATTGGGGGGTAACAGGCGTAAGTACTAGAACCTTGCGGATGTGAAAGCATTTTCTAGATAGCCTTCAATCAACCATCTATTGTAGGTGTAACACCTGTACGTGTATAAAACAACTCAATAAAAGTCAAATAACTAAAAACCTATTGTAGTTTAGTTCAAGTTTGTTGTGTTCATCTAGAATTGCTGAAAGCAATTAATCTCACAAACACCATTTCGTCACTACATTGTACTGTTAAATTTTGTTTCAAGCCCTAACTTACAGTGTGCTTAATCACATTATAGCAAAACAATATCCCATAACCAACTAAATGTATATGAAACCTAAACATGGAAGTCACCACCAAAAATAAAGAATCGACCAAGTGACGAATATAACAAAACAAGACAGTGTTTCATTCAGCCATTAAGATTTTATTTGTTGTTAGCTTTCAATGTTTAGATAACAGAGTTATCATAATTTGTAACAGCCACAGCTACACACTTATAACTGCCGAGTGAATCGCACACTATGCCAAATTCCCGAAAGAATTCACCAATCTTTAGACTAATCCATCCATCTATCTATCTACTAGGGAGAAATTGGATTGAAAGCATTAAATACAAAACTAAAATTCACATATGTCCAAATTCTTCTAAATGTCAACCTTATTTTTTTTTGGGATTACACAAATTTGAACATTGACAAAATAGGCGCAAGTATTCAACATTCTATACCAATATATATGAATAAGTTTGATGTATCCAATTGTTATTAATTATTATTATTATTTTTAAGAAAAAAGAAAAATGAAGGCCTAAGAAGAAAGCAGCGTCTCATGTATACAATGTAATAATATTGTTGTTGTTGTGTTTTTAGGGGCAAGACAAAAAAAAACCATTCACTTGTAGAAGAAAATATGGCTCAACATTTCTGAATGCAAACAATGCTAAGGCTGAGAGAAAAAAAAGGAGATAAAGAAATACAATCGGAGGTGAGTGAGCGAAACGAACGAGTGAATTTGGCGTTAGATTGTTGAAAAAAAAAACTATTTCAAAAAATAATGGGAGAAGAAGGAAGAAAATGATTATTATTATTATTTAAATACAAACTGTTCAACTCCGCCCATATTTTGTGAATTTAGATTGGATAAACAAAAGAGAAAAAAAATTAACTACTAATTGATTGAAGGCTCATAGTTGTTAACTTGTGGAAAAAAGTTGAAAGCGGATCAACAAACAGAATCAAAATAGCATTTTCAAAAATACATTTGACAAATAAGAATTGATTTAATCGATGTTGATGATGAGTTGAAGGGAAAAAAGGGAAAAGGCGAATGACAGAACAGTAAGTAATCATGAAGCGAACGCACACACACACACAAACTGAACTAGGGAATTTTAAAAAAATAATCTCTCTCTGTCTCTTTAAGCAAAAAACATTTGATTTGACAAAATAGATGTACTTCTTCTGTACTAGACATGAATATGTACGTACGTATGTATCTATGAATGGATGGATCGGTCAGTTAGTTAAGAGGGAAGACAATATACACACAAACACACACTGACACACTCTTGTGAAGGGTGTAAAGACAAGTGCATTTATACAATACAATACAATGCAATAAAACAACCACAACCACAACAACAGATATATTCAAATGACATCATCACATTCAAATTCCAATCACTTGTTCAATTTTATCAATATACACACTCACATTGCAAGTTAAAACAAACAAAAATCTAGACTAATTAATTAAAATTATGTCATCAAACAGTATATCGCTATGATTTTAAAATATAACGACAGAGTAAGTGAATGAGTGAGTGAGTGAGAGGCAGAAGAAGAAGACAGACAATCGACAGCCAATGTCTTTTTACGAAGTGAAACCTGATGGTCAGTCAGCAAAAGGCATGTCAATCATTCTCAAATGAGTAGTAGTGCATTAATTTGAAAATAAGCAAAAGCATAGATAAATGATAATAATAATAATAATAAAAGTGATGAATGAATTTGTTGTATAAAAATGCTAAATATTGTTATTCTGTGTAGTAGTCGGAGTAGGAGTACTAGGGTTTATGATTATTATTATTATTATGTTGCTGTTGTAGTCGGTGTACCAATCACTCGAATTAGAACTTTTGCATAACCATGCAATTCAGATTCAATTGGTACTTGTCCAGCAGCTGGTGGAGAATTCTAAAATTAATCAAAAAAGAAAATATATATATATATATAATAATAAGTGCGACAAGTCGAAGGACGGGGGCATTAGGTTGCTGACTGACCAGAAAAACTACCATCAATAGTGTTAGTCAGTCAGTCAGTCAGTTACAACGTACAGCTTTGTGCGTACGTGCATCAATTCAAGTTGCCATACTACTACCGCATTAGCACAGAGATGCAATTGTCAATTCAAATCCCACAGTAGCAGATGTAGTAGTGTAGTAAACGAGATCACAGGTGGGGCAACCGGATTGTATTTAACGAAAATTACAGAGTTACTCAGTAAAATCGGAACACCATATCGTAAATCGTTAATTTGCAAAATATCAGTCCATCATATCGAACTGTACTGTTCCTGTTGCAAAACATCAATCCATTGTCACTATTCATGCCTTTCATACAAATTCCATTGTTTTCTAACTCTTCCTTTCTTGATCGTCCCCCATCTTCTGCTGCCAGACATTACGTTGACACTCACGTCATATACTACTTAAAAGTAGCTCGCACCACAGTAGAAGTACTTACTGGTAATCGAAAAGATTACGGTTCGAAGATATGATACAAGAAGCATAATTCGGTGAGATAAATTTAGAAAGAGAAAAATAGAAATGATGAGGAATTGAGAGAGAACATAAAGAGTGGATGCACCTGCGCCATTACAAACAATTTTGAGCCATGTCACTGAAAGTCTCTAACTATCGGTTAGTATCATCATCTCGCACACCCCAACCAGGTAGTCTGAATCTGCCAACATGACTCAGTCCATTTGTTAGTGACTTCATGGATTTCTGCCATGTTTTTTGGTGTAGCAGCCGCCCCTTAGCTTCCTTCCAACCTACTCATCACTCCTACACCACAAAACATAGCTTGTCAAGGTAGTCAGTCAGTCAGTGAACATCTTATAACAAGTGAGAAATATCATCACATCAACTCCATTAAGTAAGTATCCTACCAACCACTTAACATTAAAACTCACAGTATATATATGATAATTAATTTCTCATATTAACAATGATCACCCAGCTACTTGATCGATAAAATTCAATTTTCAAACATTAAAAAAAACTCACAATTTACCTTCACATTTACACTATTTATTACACACAATAAATATTTACACTAAATAAAAACAAACATTGTTAGACATTTTGAACAGCAAAAAAAACCCCGATTATTCGCAAAGTATTTACAAATGATTTGTTGTATAAACAAAATGAAAAACTTCCATGTTTTGTTTGTTATTTTTTTCAAAAAAAAAGAAGAAACCGACTTTAAATTTGATTGTTCAATGACAAACATGATTTAAATGATCAATATTAAATAATTATGTGATATGATTTTTTTAGTTTTTAAAAAAAAATAAATTACACTAGTCACCTGGAATTTTCCAGGTACAATGTTCAATGTTCAATACAATAGTTTTATTGATGATATATTGAAACGAATCATTTGGAAATTATACAACATTATGAGAGTAATGTGTGTGTGTGTGTTTGAAAATTGTGACACTCTCTAGGTGGCATGAATTTTTCATATTAATACCTGGAAATATATATACACTTTTGTTAGCGATTTCTACTGTGGTGCGAGCTACTTATAAGTAGTATATGACGCGAGTGAAAACGTAATGTCTGGCAGCAGAAGATAGGGGGAGATCAAGAAGAAAGGAAGAGTGGGAACACAATGGAATTTGTATGAAACGCATGAATAAGTGAAATGTCAGACAATGGATTAATGATGGATTGAAGATTTGCAAATTAACCGTTTACGATATGGTGCTCCGATTTTACTGAGTAACTCTGTAATTTTCGTTAAATACAATTCGGTTGCCCTCACCTGTGTTCTCCTTCACTACACTACTGCTTGATATAACTGATTGATGTTATGATGTGTTAGCGGGACATAGATTGTGCTGTTTTGCATATTGATTGGCTCTTTCGTATCCAATCAGCGCTAGTTGATAACACTGGGGGGGACATTCTAGAATCTTCTCATGTAAGCAATTATAAATATACTAACGTTTTGGAATTCTTTCTCTTTCATCTAATCTTGTTATTGGAATTATATATCTGTGGTGGTGTTTCGTTCTCTGAGCTGGTTGTTTCGGTTGTGACACCACCACAATCATTCACCTGAGCTACAAGTTTTCTCCACCATCTCAAAATCATATGAGCGTGATATGCTTCACATTGTTCAAAAATGGGAGAATTTCGCCAAAATGCAGGCTTCCACTCGAGAACAACTGCTTTTTCTCCACGAATGTCTTCGTCAGCATGTTCTGCCAACAAGTGTCAGATATAGACCACCAATCAACTGCCTAATGGGATGGTGAATAGCGGAGCAAAGTGGCAGACATATGGTACAATTAATGGTCACCGATGCACACTACAGGATCCACAAATACCAGCACAACATGGATGAACAAAAAAGAAAACTAGAAGGAATACTTACATCAGAACACTTAACAACGTTGACAACGGCGATTGAACTGTCAAGCAGACGACACAGAGAACAAAGAAAAAGCATCCTCAAAGACAAACTAATCAAGATTTCAAAGCCACCCACAGAAGAAAACGCAAACAGTTGTGTGGTCAACCTATCGAAGCAACATATAACGACAACAGAAGTATAACTGCTCCAAAAAGGATTATACTATAACACGAAGGACGCTTCAAAACTGGAGTCATCGCTCAAAACGGTAGGAATACGTGAAGAAACTCAACAAGAAACAAGGCAAACCACAGTACCACTAACTCGACGGAAGAGAGACAACAACCAACTAACAGCACAACAACACAACAAAAACAACCAGCTCAGAGAACGAAACACCACCACAATCATCCACCTGAGCTACAAGTTTTCTCCACCATCTCAAAATTATATATCTATTTCCGGTTCAACTGTGTTCTGATTTGGGAGAATGTCTAGAGTGAATTTGTTTCCGAGAATACTAAGCATTAGGAATAGTTGAGTTGTATAATAAGAGAGAGAGAATTATAACAGTGACGACGAGGAAAAAGGAAAAAAACAATTCAAGTTGCCCATATCAGATGACCAGCTTAACCGAATACTACAACAACAGCAAGCACAACTAGATGCACAAATGAGGTTGTTGGAGTTGTTGTTGTCAACTCACTTGTAATAATCATCAATCAATCATTGTTAGAACACCACTAGACACCAGTGCTTTGCGGTTTCTAATAGTGGTTTAACAATGATTGATTGATGATTTCAATGTGCAACAAACACTTATCTCCATAACTTTAATTCAGAATCGTAAAATGTGCTCATTGTGACTAGCTTCGTGAGGAAATTTTCGGAGTTCTAGTCAGAAGACTTGAACAGGCGAGTTCAACCCTGTCGGATGTAGGCAGAAACTACCAAAGACAAATCCCGACCATAGTTGCTACCTAGACGTGGTCGTCGGGCTTGCCTATCGTGATGACCCAACCGAGCTATATTGGCTGGAACTTATGTTCCTAAAGGTTCTACCATGGTAGGATGGTCGACTGGAGAGCGATGAGACTAAAAGCAGCTACTCAAGTTCTGAGGGCGAAGTCGTACTGCTGACTGCAGAGGGGTATGACAGCAGTAAACTGTTTCCCTCGGACAACCAGCATCTGCAACGATGCTGCCTTCTTTCTCACAAGGAAGGAAGGGTTGGAAAGGGTCAACCCTAAAAATTTCACACCTCACCCTACCTCACCGATTTCCGTCCCCGTCGGTAAGGATGCCCACTAAGGGCTTTCAAGAGCGGAGCTAACACTCAGAAAACTTCTCATAAACAGGCCGCGCGTGACTGGCCTTAAGCAGTTGTCTCTTGGGCTCTGTGGTCACGCTCCCAGGTCGCCAAGACCAACACTAATCTATCTCTTTTTTCAGGTCCCTCAAGAAACAACCTTTCACGGTGTGGGCAGCCGGTAAATGAAGACTGCCCTCATACCCGTAACAGCACACGAGCCCAAATCGGTCACAATCAAATCCTTCCTACACCCCCTAATACCTCTCTTATCTCCACGACTAACTCTTCTCACATTCATTTATCACACTGCACAGATAATGCAAACGATGCGAGTTCACGAAACGTCATTTCTGGTCTCTTGAAACCCCGCTCTAAACCACATGTTGGAGCATTCAATGTACGGACATTGTGTCAAATAGGGCAACAGGCATCATTAGCTAGGACTTTAGAATCTCGTGCCATCGATGTGTGCTGCGTCTCGGAAACGTGCATACAGGATCCGAGTAGCATCATTCACTTGACCTCACCATGTCAAGATGAAGATGCAGCTCGATTTACCCTTCGTGTATCTGGTAGCCCTGATGCTGCTTCCCAGGGTCTCAAAAGTGTAGGTATAGCATTGATTCGTACGGCAGAACTAGCTCTCCTAGAGTGGATCCCTGCAGATAGTCGCTTGTGCACTGTCCGACTAAACGGGACAGTAAGGATTCAGAAAGATAGGTACACCCGTCGTTGTCTCTTCGTCGAATCTGCCTATGCCTTTGAGTGGTCTCAATCACTGATTGTCCCAATCTATAAAAAAGGACACAAGTCTTCTTGTGACAATCACAGTAGAATC
>CALYCR020003067.1:0-15807 GCA_944470395.2 Schistosoma turkestanicum
ACCAGTACTTCAATCTTCGTTCTGATATAAAAATAACGACCACAGTGGCTTATCATAAGATTCATTTTTCGCTGATATGCTCATATGAAATAGTACGACTTTTCTGATACACATTTATACCATAACTTTCACTATTCATGATCGACTTACTTAAATTCCTACCTTCAACATGGGTAAAAAACGCGAATACTAAGTCATCTACGTGTTTATCATACTACATATTATACTACTTATTATATTTAAGTAGTATTTCGATGTTGTTATTCATTGTTATTCAACTGATACTAATCATTTTTGTTTTTACAGCTACTTTTAGTCAATGGATTTGGTTTTGGAAAGCTGGTCTTCAAATAAGAAGAAAGAGACGATCCGTAATACTTCATTTTATACGTGCAGTTGTTGTTGTATTTATGACAATAGCAGGGATTTGCATAGTTGGACTTTCTTTTATTAACGTGAGTTCATTATCCTTTTCAGTTTTGAGATTTACTGTTAAGTTGATATTTCATTATTATTATTCGCTAAGAACGACCTGGTGTCGAAGAACAGATCACAAGAACTTAACTGAATGTGAATGTGTAAGGAGGATATAACTGTCAAAAGACAAACGACTATATGATTTCAAGTATTTAAAATTATTCTTTCCCCAGTCTCACTTCGCTTCCTTCCTAACCCAATGCATACACTGAATCAGTTAAGAATACTACAACACTGAAGGCAAACAACAGTAAATAACTTGTTATTTGGTGATGGATGAAACACATTTCATAGGACGATCATTCAATATTTGAGTGACAACGTTGTATTGTTTATTGAACCATAGCACGTGTTTCTACTGGAAAACTGAGAGATTCAAATCAGACCAGTTTACCAGTGTAGGAGAATTTTTTCTCCAATAATCGTCTTTTAGTAAACCTATTTCGAATGAATGCTAGTCATCAGGAACACTAAAACCCCAGTCTCTTTCAATAATGGTTTGTTTGATGAGAGTTATTCGGAAGTTTATTAAAGTATATTAATTAATCGATTTATTATTATCATTTGAACAGACAAAAGAAAACAATGCCGAACATTATCACTTGACTCTAGTGAATTTTACTTGTCATGTTATTGCAGTTCCTCTTGGTGCAGTTGTGATTGCTTGTATTTCAAACAAGTGGATGTTTTATTGTTTCGGAAGACTATTTGTCATTATTCAAATGGTACTGGCATCTGCTTCATGTAAGTGTGTTTGAATGGACCAAAGAAATTTGTCGAGTGATTGTACATATCTTTAAATCAAGGACTTCCGATAGAAATTTTCTTACACTAAAACTAATGAGGTTCAAATTACGAAAACTGTGGGCATATTTCGATTATGCAGTTTGTCACTATAAGACCAATAAATCTACAGACCTAATTCCCAGTATATAAACACGGAATTTTCTTTGCAATAATTTGTCATCAGCTTCTTCAGTCTAGAATCAGAATTAACAATCGAATTTTCAATATTACACAATATGTACTTAGAATTGATTGTAAAATGTTTGTAGATTGAATCAGATTTTAGTTCAAACAAATGTAAAGATATAATATTAGGGAAAATACTTATAACGTACTATGAGAGAATTCATATTTTAATTAACAGAGAAACCAAATGTTCTTTTGAAGATTTCACCGTACATGAAATATAAAATGAAATATGAATTGAATAAACTAGTTTCTGAAAAGGGATTAGGACTAAATGATTAGATCGAATGGATGAAAGCAACTGTAAAATTAAATGTACTGGAGTTGCGAGATTTAAAACAGAATACGTCAAAGTGATTCCAGTCAATCAAGTGTGAGCGGAAATTGATTGGAAAGATTTTCAACTGTTGTTTGGTTTTTAAGATTCATATCGATCAGTAAAGAGTGTTTCATACTACTTCAGTGTCTGGAAGCCTAGTAATAATCATAAAATTATAAATTATATGCAACTGTGTGAAAAATGGTTCTGATGTTTGAGAAAGGAAACAGTAGTAAGAGAAGTGCTCTTTTGAATATTTGTCAAGTATTTACGTCTTAAGTTTTCAGTAGAAATGATAATATAATTAGGGCTTCACCCGTAACTGTAACTTTTCGTGTTTCTCGTCAGACGAGTTGTTCAAATTGTGATTTTACATAAAACAGTATTAAAAATAGTTATCATATGAGAAATAAGCAAGCAATAATAATTATTTCAACAATCTTCAATCGAATTAGTGTATCTAGATAATGAGTAGTTTTTGAACTTCAATGTATCAGCATTGAATGTCAAGCTGGTCGGATTGTTGATAGTTCAATTAATTTCTGAAATATGACTGTTGATCATGTCTCATGTCTCTTTACCAAGCCGGCTGCAGAGTATGATTTTCTTCTAGAAATGTGATTATATCATAGTCCAGTATTCTGAAACAGCCTTTTCAGCTCAGTGTGTGTGAAAATGCCTGAAAGTGATAAAAA
Organism: Schistosoma turkestanicum; assembly: GCA_944470395.2. Classification (NCBI taxonomy): domain Eukaryota; kingdom Metazoa; phylum Platyhelminthes; class Trematoda; order Strigeidida; family Schistosomatidae; genus Schistosoma; species Schistosoma turkestanicum. The sequence goes on from CALYCR020003067.1 coordinate 2,464, forward strand.
CAGAATATAAATAGTGTAACATTAATTCACAAAACATTGATAATTATGGCTACAGAAGAAAGTAAACGCTGAAAATAGACAGTGAATCAGTAATCGAAAAGCTTGAATGGCTAGATGTTTTCTGTCAGTTATTGACAAATAGGCTAGTAGTCATTTATGAAGATAATTTATTTTGACTAATTTATTTATTTGAAAATCGTAACTCAATATTCTCCCATTTTCAGTTGTGCATTTCAATATGGCTGGACTTAAAGTTTTAAGAGCGAAAGATTTCTTCTACATCAAACCTTATGAACCAGTAAGTGATGTTAGAGTATAACCTCTCTTTCTTAAGATTGTTAAGTAAGCACTAGAGATTGTTGAAATGAACTTGATTAGACAGAGGATAGAATATTTTTGAAAATAAAAGGTTGTCTATATTCAGGTATCCAACCACTCAAAATGATGAAAATCAAAATTCAATTAAACCGGACCAACTTAACTTGCTGTACAATTCGTTGAAACTGACTCAACTCAATAGAGAAGATTTTGAGTCAGGTGGATTTTCCTAGTGCTATTGAGTACTCTAATTTGAATCGTTGAACAGATAGCCTACAGATGTCGTTCTAAACAATCTCATTGATTAACATTCCCTACTATTTTCTGCAAGATTTAAGTTAATTCATTATGAAGGCTTTCTTCGTGACTATTCGTCTCCTCAAGTTAAATTGTTTTCATTACTCCTTGGATTTGGGTTAACAGTAGTCCTCGTTTTTTTGAACAGTTTCGTTCAAATTGACTGATCATGTCTATCTCAATGTGTCTGTCCAGTGGCAATTGACCTGCATGTTAAATTTCCGACAAGCAATTTTTGGAATCTCTCAACTTGGGACTTCTACGTTTTTTCAGTTAAATTCCCGTTCGCGTTTATCTACATGTAGTGATATCAGTGGTAGTATCACTGGAGCTTTGTGTAATAATATGCATCTACATGTTTGTTACCCAGGGAACTGTAGGATTTAATTTGTCCTACAGATCTAATTCTAGAACGGTAAACGCAATATTGGCGAGCACAGGTTCTATGGGAAAGCTACAGTTAAAACACGATCAAGTTTGCTTTAAACATTATCTGTTTCTAAACATAAAAACAATTACATTAGTACCATAAATGAGAAAATTACAACTACCAAATAAGACGAGCAAACGTACCGACCAATATAGCGTGTCTTATGGAAATGAGTACAGTTATGAGTCACATCAATATAATATGATAATAATGTCAATCAATTTGTAGGTCATTTACAAAAAAGAAGGTTTACAGACACGTCAGGTCAGATCACGTGGTGGGTGCGTAAACCACAACCTGATTGGTTAGTTATGGCATAACTACAATTAGTTATAAAATAACTAACAGGAACAATGCCTACATAATATAATGTAGTGTTTATTACTGTTATTGTTATTAGGAACAACATTGAAACTTTACAAATTATATGTACATATACATACAGTTTAGAAAATTCAACAACACGTAAATGGCATCAAAGAGTGAATTTAGGTGTGTTGATATTTTATGCTTATGAAGCTGCAGGATATGGCCTAAATGATAAATGAATATTTGCAATTGAAAAGTATATAACAACAATATTTGTACTTTGGTCAATAATGCAGTACTAGTTGACTATCAAATGTTTACATTTTTATAGGGTTACATTGAATTCTTATGGAGTGCAGTGAGCGAGTGGTGTGTTGTGTTGGGTTGTGCAGAAGTAACATTTATCACAGCGTTGGAACTCCGTGATTTTGAAAAATCAGTTTCAATTTAGAAAGAAACGCACAAATAAATCCTTGTTGTCCAGAACTTATTTTGAAACTAGTTTGTGAGACATGGTAATGCAACTTCTAACGAGGTTCAGAAGTTTTAATTGAAATCATTGTACATAACTGATCATTCTAAACCTCTTGGTGAAAATCTGTAAACTTGATAAGACTTGGAATCTGTGTTTGGTAACTTATATTCAAACGATTAATCAGATTTTTTCTGTACAAATGTTGTTTCCATATTGTATGTTTTGTATGAAGTTCTAGTTACCGAAGCATTTTGATGTCCATAACTTGCATAATATTTTTGGCTTATGCAAATATCAGATTACAGAAATTTTTCCAAGAAGTTAAGTTTGATTATATCCCTTATTTTTGGATTGTTTGACTATATTGGCTACGTATTATAATTGGCTCTCTTGGTATAATATGTTTCCAAATAAGAAAGGAAGTAATCGAAACTGCATTTCATGAATGCATGTATCAGTATTCTAACGTTTACTTAATAAATTCAACAGTGGCACGTTAGTTTACTAAACAGCAGCATTTATCTAACCATTTCCGATTCTCGTGCTTCGGACATAAATATTCTAGTTTCATCAATGTCAAGGAAATGCTTGCATACATCCTTTAAGCAACCTAATCAAGTGATATTTATTGTGTAGTGGAAAATTATGCTGAGTTGAAATAAATAATAGAATCATCGGCCACTTTTCAATGAAGTAAAGCTCTGTATGAAATTGCAAAAGACAAAATCCTAAAATGAAGCAGAATGGTGTGATTTCATCATGTTCGTTTCAGCTGGTTAGAATGTAACATTCGAGTATTATTTTATACGAAGTATTAGACACTGGACTAATAATAGTCATCAGTAACAACTTGCAAACTGGCAAATGTGAGGTTATTTGAAGATGGAATTCAAAACCGCAAGGTGATGCAGTATAAAACTATGGATCACGAAAATTTGTAGGACAGATTATTTATTGATCACGAGTTTGATGAATTCACACAAGTTTAGAGAAGTAACTGAGTGAAAACGCAATTGAATGAAGCGATAATCTTAACGTGGATTGGATAACAATCGACTTGGCTATGGTCGCATAATTAAATATTAATCATAGTAATGATGTGCTTAATTACTTGCTTTGATCGTAAATGAGAATTCACTTAGGCACTAATGAATGGATAATTTTTCATGTGTTTTTTCCGTAAACTGGTCTTAACTAAACCACTGTTGAAAGCCTGAGATGACTGGACGGTTCGTCATCTTTGAATGAAGCTCGTCATTATTGAGAACTCTCAACCCAGAATCTAAGAATCAAATCTAAGACGATCAGTCTCAAGTGCAAACGTTTGGCACCCTAGACGTGGTTCACTCAAGTAGCGAATAATGTTTCAGTAGAATGTGTCCATCTATAAATTCACAACCTGTTCAGATTTGCTTTTCTTTTGATAAAATGTAGATTGCAATTCCTTACTTAATGTTAGTCTGTGAATACGAAAATAAGACATCTTTCTAGTCCATTACTCAGTTGATTTTGTCGATGAAGATAACAAAAGCACAAATTTAAAAAAGTATATTTTAAGCACAATTAGTGTTCCCGGAATAATGTTTTCAAATAGCAACTTCAAAACAGATTACTTTTTGACGATAACTACGAAATTCACTAAGCAAATTAAATTACAGACAGCTTACATTGGCAGGTTGGAAATTAAAAATATTTTTATATTTATATTTCTCTAACTTTCCAACAATTTTTGACAGCCTTTCCTTAGTACTGTTATGAAGAGGTTACTAAGTTCTCAAACCGTATCAATATTTGAAACAAATCGGGAAGAACAACTACTAAGCCGTCTCACTGTATTAAACACACTAATAAAAGACTGATGAAAAAGCACATATATTAGTATTATTAGTATTAATAATAATACTAATTGATGTAGTGGTAGTTGTAATTGTACTGGTAATCCTGCTTTCACCGATTGTTTTATAATCAGTGATTAGCATTGTTTTATGGATCGCTATCATTGCTATCACTCAAAATCAACTTGCGAAACCTCACTTTAAAAGCAATTACCAGTTATCTTATAAGTAAACAATCGGATTCCAATTCTAAGAGTCCAATGCAGGCATTTCTCTGCAGAAAAGATCCAACATCTGAAAAATATGCTTTGCACGACTAACTGGGCTTTCTTTACAAATGACGCATTGAAAAGCATAGTTGATGCTGTGAAACAGCACTTTATTTTATAGGTAAACAATCCGAGAATCAATTCTCAGTCGATCGGTCTCAAGTGCTAACGCTTTACCTCAGTTGGCATTCAATAGTGTTAATGTCTGATTTCAATCCATAAACAATATTAATCAATCAGTTTAAGGAAAAGAAGATTTCAGTTTGTCTTCTGTTTTTGCTAATGCTTCAGGTTCTTTAAGCGTCCTCTCAACTGAAAACTGAACATCATGAAGTCAATACATCATAAAACAGTTCACTTACTGATGTAAAACAAAGTGATGCACATATTTTGACTACATGTCATTCACAATTTATCAGTGACAATTCGATACATCAGTGATAGCTATAATTTAAAGTAGAAATGTGAAAGCCGTGAACAGTTATAATCTAGATTATTCAATTTCCTGTATGATTCGTAGATCAACGAAAACAATTTCTTCCGCCTAACAGATATTTCTGAAAGGAAACAGGATATTTTCATTTCTAATGAATGTTCACACAGACTATATCGCAAACTTTAAAATCCATGAGTTTTAAGTAAAAGGTTTCTTTGTAAAACATGTTTTGTTATTTGTTTTTGGTTAAGTCGTTTCCAAAGAACTGATTTTTCACGGAATCACCTTAGTCTAAATATCTGGAGTAAGGCTTGTTGATGAATAATAGCTTGGTTTGTTTTGAACTATTGGATGGGTTATCATTACTTACAGAATGTATGTAATGAATATGTATCAGTATGACACTGAATCTTTATACAAAGTGTTGAGAACGTTAGATCCCCAGAACTCACCAGAGAAAGGTCCTAATTTTGGATTTTATTCATGAGCTGATCAGCTGACCTTGAGGTTTCATTTCCCACCAGGAAAATTCTTGGCTGTGATTGGTCGGTGTGTGATTTTAGTATGTTAGTACGTTTTTCTGATGCATAAATAAACTCGATTTGTGTGCTTAAAATGATTGTGTTTTCTGGGTGTTTGTAGAATGCACTTTCTACGCTATATCAAGACTTTTTTGTCAGTTAGTTTGGGCAACGGTTCAGAGAAGCCTACCGTGTCACTGGTTCATTGTCTCGTTCTTGTTTATCGACTAAGGTGAACCCGTAATAGTTTCAAGCCTACCAAGTGACATGCATAACACGAAGAACATACTAGATATCTACTGTAATGCCAGTAACTTATGAACATTATGCTGCTTTTATTGACTTTACGAAAGTCATCATCAAATGTGCGTCCGTGATTCTGTGCTTGGAGACAAAGGAAAATGTATAGTTTTGTGTGACTACTAGTCTATACTTCACAAAGTGTCTGACCTTGAAATAATATACCTACATATGATTGTAAGTGAACCACTGATGACAGTAAGTTTATCAAGAAACGAATTTTGTGAAGATGAAGTAAAGTTTTACGTCGCGTAAATGTCGATAATGTAGGTATAATTGTACTTATTCAAATGTCTTGATTGTCATTTCATGTGACCGTAGCTTCCTTTCATCACTGAATCCTTAACTAAAGTTGTCTTTTCACTCGTTCAGATGAGCATTTATACTTGGTATACATCAATGACATGGGAGCATATGTAACTAGTAAATGTGCTCCGTTACTTGATTCCGATCATTACTTTATTTGTGTTTTAACTTACTTACATGGCAAACTTTGAATGAATACACTCTTACACCGGAAACAATAGTCAAATGCATGCATTTCTCCGCAGAATAGATCCAACATCTGAAAAATATGGTTCGCACGATGAACTGGGATTTATTTACAAATGACTCATTGAAAAGCATTGTTGATGTTGTGACTTGTTATCCTAAATTCGACTATGATGTGTGTTGTCCTACCGAAACTATTTTTGTAAGCTTTGATTGACTCAAATCCCACAATCAAAACAATTATTAAGGGAAATGAAAGAATGTTTGATGAGGAAAATTCTATTGAAGTTCGGAAATAAAAATCTGATTTTACTATTTGCCCAGAAACTCTTCAAATACGGGGAAACTGTTAAAGAGCATACAGGTGGGTGACGCACTTGTAACGATGCGTAGATGAGTGTTTGCAAACTAAATAAATCAATTTTAGTTGACAGTAATATTTAAGAATTGACACGGTATTAAGACCACGTCCTTGGACTCATTAGAAATACTACAGCAATAAATTTGTTAGTGTTAACTAGTCTAAGATTCTCTCATTCATTCGTTTGTATTCTCAATAAATAAACAATGCTTATTGTCGGTAATAATTGCCAACAGTTGTAGCGAGAAACCAGGGGTGGTTTACTTGGATTAATCAATTTAAGTTCAAAGTAAGGTTTTTAACAGTTGTGATAGTGGTCTTCTGTCTGACTGTTCATAATTGAAAATTTCTAACAACTGCTTTGCATAAATTATGAAGACATTTCCAATGAATACATGCTACTGATGTCCTTAAATTCGTCGCGTCTATGTAATACACAAATCATATAACAAGATCATTTTGTTCATATTCAACTGTATTCACACTAATTATATGCACATTTTATTTACGATGAACATAAATGACTCTGTTTCAAATAATAATAAAATCAAACTACTAAATACAAATATTCAACATTTAACTTATGGTGAATGATCTCTCTTCATGTATTAACGCATTTAAACAATTTTTGTGGAAACATTTATGCTGTCCAAATATCTATATATTTTCTATCTCTTTTCTCAATCATTTTCTCGTACTTTCGCATTTCCAAACCGATTACTAGCACAAATTGCACATAAGTATATATCAACACCCATTCACCCACTGCACTCCATTTAAATTCTTCATATCCCTAATAATGAAAATAAAATGAAAGGTTATTTATAAAGACTGAGTAGTTTATGTCAAATTCTTTGTAATTTCACCAATTGTGTGATTTCAACAGTGAGATTTTCAAGAGAGACATCACAGAGAAACTACACACATTTGTAGAATAGTAAGACGAAATCGAAGTTAATGACCGGTGGATGGTCTAAAGGGATTGAGTGACTGTACTTCATAGAAAATATAAATTTAAAATCTGAATATCACTTTAAAAAAATTTACAGTTATAGCCTGATGAACCAGGTTTCTTCCATACTAAACATCAAAAGAGAGTACATAATGTTCATCGTATTGCTATTTTACAAAACACGTATGTGATTTCTTATAGAATAAACGTTTATCGCAAAAATACTTCAAAGACATAATAACTAAGTTGTAAGTATTTGGACCATTTCGTCATTGATGCCGATGGCTGTATTTCTTCAGCATTTCTCGGCATAGATCCAACAACAGTTTAAAAATATTGGGAAGGATTGTTTTGGGTCTGATAATGTGTCATTGTAAATGTGTATTCATATTCATAGTATAGTTTGTTTTAAAATGTGATCACTTACTGGTTCATGTCTTTTTATGTAGAACGGATCTTTAGCAGCCAGAACTCGAAGACCAGCCACATTAAAATAACGAACTGTGAAAACAAATGAATAATAACTAAATCATCAGTTGAATCTATCAAATTAAAGGGTATGATTGAATGTAATTTTTTAACGTACAATGTAAATCACGTTCCTCAAATTCGATTAGTGACATAGAACAGCTTTCGAGCTACGAGTGTAACCGACTGTTTTTAATGTTAGTAAATCTTACATAATATTGGTACCGCTATAACAATGTTGTATATTGGTATAAATTTCTATCTATCAATACTACAACAAATGAGGTGAATATATATTTGAGCATTATAGAAGCATTTACAAGACTTGTAAAATTGTTGATCACATCTTCTTAACGACCAAATGCAACAATCAGTCTTTCACATTAATACAAGTTTTATACAGCTGTATATGTCATCTTATGACTGTTGCATGAAATAAAATATCTTAAAAAAGAATGACGATACCTCGGATTATACAAATACTTGATCATCGACATTAACACAACAATATGCAACTTACATACATAGGATCCCAGTCCCATTTGAGTCAACACAAGAATTCTTCCACAGACAAACCACTTCCAAGGACGAAATGCAAAGACCACAAGCAATGTGGTTGTTAGTAGAACAGTAATGTGACATATCAGACTAATCGCAGTCACTCTGTAATGAAATGTATTATAGTGTTTGGTCTGAAATTAAAATGTATAACAATGTGACATTTCTAAATGTGGGTGTGACATGTATAAAAATTTTCTCACGCTTGTAATTTATATTATTTAGCATCTATTAAATCACTTCTTATTCTGATGCCCAGTGCATAGTTATTGTGCTTGATATCCATTTACAGCTCGACATTATGTCATTGTGTTGCTACTGTGAAAAAACATTTAGAATCCACTAACAAATTGTGCATGGAAGTATGCATAATCAGAATCGACCGTAACACAAAACAAGTAGACCAGCCCAGTTAGCAATCTTTCAAAACATTTGTAATTATTGTGTCCCATTTAGTGCTTACTGAAAATATCATTTGTGTTTATTTTTACATAAGTTTACTTATTTATTTATTTCATATGTAAAACATGCCGTGAAGTTTTAAATGTGATTTGTAGCGATAACTAAATTGAGTTTAGAGTTTATATTTTATTACCACAGTAAGGTATATCCGTCGGACAGCCAACATCGGCAGTGATGCCGCCCCCTAACAACGGAACGGAGTTAGACGAGGTTGACCATAAATATTTTGCACCTCACACTACCTCAATGCTTTCCATCTACATTGGTAAGGATTTCTGAAGAGCGGAGGTTACTCGTTGAGAACTTCTCAAGGAGAGGTCATGAGCTGCCGGCCTCAAACAGTTGTCCTTTGTACCCTGCAGTTACGCTCACAGATCACTAAAAACATTAATAATTCAACTTTATATTCTGGTTCCTCAAGAAATGCCCTTTCTGGGTGTGACCAACCCTAATGTGACATCTGTTCTCATACCCATTACAACTCTAAAGTACATATTGACGTATGCTACGCATATACATGATCCGAGCACAGTCATTCATTTGACCTCTCATTATCAAAGTAAGTGACCGTCATGATTTACGCTTCGTGTATCTGGAAACTTCACTGCTGCTTCTCGTATCCTCGCTTGCGCATGTATAGAATTGATTTCCATAGCCAAATTAGTTGTCTTAGGCTGGACCACATTGGATGTTCACTTTTGCGCTGTCTGACTAAACGGGACAGTAGGATATCGAAAAGAAAGAGCCAGTCATCGTTGCCTCTTCTTCGCATCAACCAAAATTGTTAGCTTCAATAATATTTGGAAGCCCATCTAGAGCTCGTTAAGAACAGACTCGAGAAAACCAGGCTGGTTCCAGATATGGACGTGGATGTATAGACCAATTATTCACTCTTCAATTGGTTCTCAGACATGGACATACTTTTCAACCTCCAATAATAGTTGTATTTCTCGACCTTAGAGTAGCCCTTGACCCTATTGATTGTGAGGTTCTGTGACAGTGTCTATCGATAAAAGGTGTATTGAAGAAGTATATCAACTAGGCACAGGCTCTCTACTCGAACCACTACTGGTCAGGTCAGAGTTTATGGCGAACTGTCAGCCGAATTGATTAGTTCAAATGGCATTCGTCAGGGTTGTCCATTTTCTCTAGTCTTGTTTCACTTTGTCATTGATATGCTTTTAGAGATTATCACAGGTCTCTCCGTCACACTATACGGGTGTGAAACATGGCCACATCGTAAGTTACTAGTACTGGATCAACCGGGTCCGCGAAAAAATACTTGTATATCCTTAGATTAACGAATAAACATTGATGGTGTTAGGAAAGTGGTTCTAGTTAAGGATTTTTAATCAACTAGTGAAGTAGTGAGTATTCATCAGTTGGGTTGATTGAGACATCTGCTAACAACGCCTAATCACAGATCACCTCAACGAAAAATGTTGTCTAGAGGCGGCTGAATGAAAATATGGTGCAAATCCATGAAGTCGTGGACAACTGGACTGGGCCGTGTTATCAGATGCAGACTACCTGGGAAGGATCCGCGAGATGATAGAAACCGTTGGTTAGAGACTTTAGACTTTAATTGTGTAGCTGAAAATCGTTTGCAATTGAGCTAATGCATCCATTCATTGTCTTCTATCAAATTACAATCTTCTGAATTCTTAATGAACATATTTCTCTTTTTAGATTTGCAAAATTGAACTGATGTACGTACGTACCGAGTTTTACGTTATATGCATTAAATGCAGGGCTAATCGCTCAAAAAAATAACTTAATTATTTCAAATATGAAGTGTCCGAGCCGCATAACCTTTACAGTAACATGACTTAGTAGTTAATATTTTAAACATTCATATACTTCAATGCTTCATTATGGTTAAAATTGTTATAATCAATACTACCTACATCAAATATTGTTAGTATTACAATAGAAATACCCGCCACTGTATGAACAGTGGCTGCGAAAATGCACAAGATTTGACCAATCATCGAATGAGTTCGCTTTTTGAAATTTTTTATCATCATGATGCTCCATAACCACTGACTTATGAGCGCTTTAGTGCAAAATCAAAGAAATAAAGAATATTTAAGGGAACAGACACTATGATAAGATACAATGAGAGATTATAGAGTATTTGTTTGTGACAATAGAATTCGGAAACCAATAAGTGTCAAACTACAATCCATTTGGTATGTAAATAACGTACATGGATGTTTTTTCATTCACATTTGCTTCCCCCAAACCAAGACAACAAATTCATTTACAGCCAATAGGTATTTAAACATTACATTCATTCAAGAGAGATAATCACGCACGAACTGCAACAACATTATAATGTGAACGAACTTGTAGTGAATTAGTTTCAGCTTGAAGGTGAGTACAGTGGAATAGACTGGACTATAGGTAGTTGTCTGTCAAGGGATATTGAGTTCTATACGTTGTTGGTTCCAGTGTGTACAATCCCAAACAAGACACAATGATAGAACGGAAACTAATATTTCGTTGAAATATCATACTACCACTTATACAATTATACCATGAATCTGAAAGCGTGGATCGTATAATAGTAGCTCGTGCTCTGCATACTCATACATCATATAACCACCTGACCTACACAGAACATGTCTATGTGGAGACTATGAACTTGCTGACTGGGATCTCCTGCGTACACTGCAAACATCATCTGACTAGGACATCTTCTGCACAAGAAATAGTCTTGTCGATGCCACCGACACATTCTATCCGATCACTAATTCTTGTTTAGACTCCTGTGCACCTCTCAAAATCTACCGGGTTAGTAAATCGAACACGTTACTTACACCAACTAAATATCGCAAAAAACTAAATACTTATAAAAACCTAATCTAAGATGAGATGGTTCTACAACAGGCGTACAAATAATCACAATTTGTAGTCAAATTAGGGTGAGGCATAGGTTGGAAGTCATTATTGAGCAGACGTGAGCACCATAGCAAAACTTCTCGATGATATTTTTGCAAACGGTAATCGGTTTCTAAAAGCCATCTTTCATAACGTCCATTGCCCACTGGTAAAAAAATACATTGCATTTCTTTCCTGGACAACTTAATGAACACCTGTTTCTCTTAATACTGATGACTTTATGGTTCTTCAAATTTCCTCTCTGTACAATAGAATTGTCCTGACGTTCGAAATGAAAATTCTGACTTTGGTAAAGATTGATACTCATTTGCAGTTTCAGCTGCTTTTCACTTATAGAAATGCAGCCCTTGCTTTGTTAATCCAGATCCTCACATCTGCATCAGATCCACCTAACTCATCGATGATTCCGTTCAGATATGTGAAGGTTTATGGATACCCAAAAGCTACTCAGTCAAGTGATTGTTGTACTTTATCGGGAGATCTATGTTTTGTCCTTCTCTATGATGAGACCTACAGCTGCAGAGGTCACTACAACGATGGTTATATTCATCCTCATTTGTTGTTGCGTGTTTTAGAACAGCTAGATCATCTACGACGTTCAGATCGTACAGCTGCTTCCAAGCCGACTAGTGTATTCCGTGGGTCCCCTGAGATGTTGGGGGTTACAAGATACAGTTCAGCACGGAAATAAAAAGAAGGGAAGAGAGTAAACGAACCTGCCTAGCAGCGGTCTTCACTTGGTACGAACCTGTAAACTGTCACCCCTACATGATCCTTCCGTTAAATCCATCATACAAATTCTATATGATGTAGACAGTCTTCTAGGTACATCTTATTTTCGAAAATACAACGAAAGTGTCATCCTGTCCACGTTATCAAATGGTTTCTTGTAATCATAGATTTTTTTTTATTTATCTGCATCCTTATCGTTGATGGGCACGGAGCACTGAATGACATTCATTTGACTCCCTTTTCCGACGTTTCGAAGGATGTTATGATAATCCTAGATGTATGAGATGTGCAAGCAAAGTGGGAAAAACAAGGTGTTATTCAAGTCCTTTGTTCTGTTCAGCTTATACGAACTATGTATGTTATTTCTTCTGTATCGTAAGACTCTTTTTTATGCAGAGCAAATTGAAGTATTGCAGGTAGTCGCTCAGTGGTGCTGAAAATGCAAGTCTCTGAAAAAGGCGATGGATTTATTTTAATGACGCATTCACTCATCTGTCAAACAGCACAACCGAACGTTAAACCTAAACAAATTTTGAATCAGAACACTTCAAACGGTCTAATAGAACATCCCTCTCCATCACATAAACTCTTCCTATTCATATCAAATTGAATTTGTTTATCAACAAGCATGAATTCTGTAATTGCAATTTTCTAAATTTTACTATCATCATTATAGTTTTTCTTGAATGCCTTACAGTTTTATTTGTAATGAACACAATCGGAATCGCTTGTTTCCAGAATGAACTAGACTGTGTTGAGAAACAACTGAGATAATCTTTGTTGCTTCTTCATAGTGTATCTTTAAAATTTTCGCTCAAATCTACTTGTTTTACGAAGGACATCTAGTCTAGTCATACATAAAAAGGAATCCGTTATTCTTGAACCGTTTCAGTATGATGAAATGTAATTTAAATTTATCAGACAAAGATAGCAACGTTAATGAAATCTCTGCGTACTTACTCATCACACCATATGAGCCCACCGAAAATATAAACATATACCTTTCCGGTGGATAGACGCCTAGAGTACTAGAAAACAATGAGAAACTTATAAGTTGCAGTATTTAGAATTGTGAGTGTCGAAACTGTGGTTATCAATTTAACTGTATTAAATTGGTTCATTTCTATTCTGACAATTCTAATGTCGAAATAAAATTATGCCAAAATTACTCCATCGGATATTCATATTCAAAACATTGATGAATCTTGATGAATTTTAAGTCTCT
>CALYCR020003089.1:0-42657 GCA_944470395.2 Schistosoma turkestanicum
TTTTTATCATTCAGAATAAATATTAAAGTGTTATTATTCATAAGATAGTTATTGTTACAGTTGGTAACATCCAAAACTAAATTGATCGGTCTCTTTTTGTGTATACGAACTTCGAAAACATGGGAAGATCTTGGCGGATTAGTTTGTATTTTATGTGAGTGACAATCACGCATAGCGTCTGTGATTTAGATATTTGTATAGTACAAATCCCTTTCTTATGATCTAGTTATCCCAACATAAAATGCTCATATCCAAATCTTGTATATTTCTCAACTCATTTAATTTTGTGTGATATTCAACTAGGGATGTGTAAGCAATCAGTATTTTGAGACTACTACTTTACGCGCAACTCAATTCATAATCTTACATATATATGTTCATTTATATAAACGAGTCAAGGACAAAGTTGGTTGGAGAATACTATTCGTCGGCCTATGCTTAATTAAAAGTAATAAGCGTAAGTAAATAAGTAAGGAATATGAACCAGTAACTATGATTCCGTTAAAGAAGCCAAATGCCTGTTAATCGCGCACGAATGTTCACTACGTCCGGCGCTGTTGTCTGTTTGCCATGACCGAACTGGCCAAGTCTGGCTTCGTTGGGCTTCTCTGGGTCGACCCGGTGACTGTTATGTTTATTTATGGGCTGGGGTCAGTAACCAGTTGTAGTAGATCTGTGCGGTGTGTCAGAGATGGCAGCATCTTGTATGCGCCTAGAAAAATACGTTGTATAATTAGAGCGTTTCAGGAGTAGTAGTGACGGCTACCTCTTCGTGGTCCCGCCAAGCAATGTGGCGTTGCTTACAGCGCGGCGCCAAATGTCGTTCCGATTGCCAAAGATACCGTGTTTAGCGTGATCTGTGGTCGCTAGCTTCGGGATGCTAATAGGTTAAAAGGATCAAGTTGATTCAAAACACTAGTGCGGGGGTGACTGTTCATGAGTACCCTAATTGGCTGTTTGACTTAACTGCGTGAGAAACTAAACAAGATTTAAGTCCACTTTGGCTGATCGAGTTTCAGCAGTCATGTGAATCTTACTCTAATATAGCCAAAATGTTGTTGTATTTCTTGCTAAATTAATAAATCACATTCCCATTAGAATAATTTATTTATTGATATGTACATTTAGGATGAAGTCGCACAATCACTCATCAGTTTATTGCCCAATCAAGGAATAGATCTTATCTGTGGTGTTCCATACGCAGCTTTACCAATAGCATCGGTAATTTACATGTTTGTTGTTTTTTCAAATAGAAAGTTATTGTTCGATTATTCATCCTGTCGCGTGTATGATAATAAGTTTTGTTCCATTCTGAATGGTGGTTATTCGTAGCTTGTATAATGATGTGTTTTCTGTTTATCAAATTTATTTCATTGGATTATACTACTCGAATAATATTTTCGAACCCCAATCTTCTCTGTCTCATCAGTGTTGTGAGTCTCAACAGTGCTGGGAGTCTCATCGGTGCTGATGGCCTGGTGACTGACCAAATCTCAGCTCGGATACAGAAGGCTCGTCTAGCTTTTGCAAAACAGCGTCACTTATGGCGAAGGCGAGATATCCGTTTGATGACTAAAGGACGAGTGTATGATGCAGTAGTTCGCTCCGTCTTACTTTATGGCTGTGAAGCATGGCCAGTGGGAGTAGAAGATATTCGTAGGTTACTGGTTTTCGATCACTGGTGTCTTCGAAGCATTGCTCGTATATCCTGGGACAACCGAGTGAGCAACGCTGTTATTAGGAAACGCTTGCTAGGTAAGAATGGCAGATCAATAGATGAAGTTCTGAAACTTCATCAGTTGAGGTGGTTGAGACATGTGCTGAGTATGCCTAACCACCAACTGCCTCGAGTAGCTTTGTTTTGTAGTGTAGGAGTAGATTGGAAGAAAGTTAGGGGCGGCCAGACTAAAACGTGGCAGAAATCCATGACGTCACTGACAAGTGAACTGAGTCATGTTGATAGGTGTCGACTACCTGGTTGGGGTCCGCAAAATGATAGTACTCGATGGTTAGAGACCCTGAATGATATGGCTCAAAATCGTTTGCAATGGCGCAGATGCATTCATTCTTTGTGTTCTTTCATATCCTGAACTTTTTAATTCTTCATCACTTTGTCCTTATCTTTTTAAGTCTATTTCATTTGATTCTATTTCTTGAATAATATCTTCTAATCTTAACCTCTTCGATTACTTCTAGTACATTTACTACCTCTACTACTATGGAATTTGAATTGTCATTTACATTTTTGTGCTAATGTGGTATGGTAACATGAATTGATGTACTTACGTAGGAAGTCCTACGTTTCATCTGACTGACTGACTATCTCACTTAATACTTCTACTCCCTGTACTATCATGGTATTTAAAAAGGCAATCCCATGTTTCTGTACTAATTTGTCAGACACGTTTAATTGATGTACATACGTACAAAGTTCTACGTTGTAGCTGACTGAGTGAATGACTATAATTTCAATAACTTTACATCAGTAATCTGACCACGTGAGTCTACTCATCAATATAAGTCACAATTGAAGGTGAAGTAGCAAAATAAAGATTTCTGGTTTCGAATCTTGATAAAGTCATAGATGCACACTTGCAAGAGCAATTTCATACCAGCAGGAAACATATGTGTCTAGTGTAGTGTTCAATGAGTTGCTTTAATTGAGGAATGCAACCGATAGAAGGAAATATTACTGACTTATCGATAGTAACCGATTGTTTAGAGACTTAGGATGACAAATAAGGTCCTAAATTGCTTCGAATAAATCAGATGGCATCCATTGTCTTCTCTTTCAAATAGTATTCTTCGGAATTCCCTTCGACATTTTTTTGTCAAACTTTTTGAATTGATTCCATTGGGATATACTTATCAAGTCATATCTCCTTGATCCGTCATATTTTTTGACTACATCACTAATATATCTACCAGCTTTACTGTAGAATCTTTTTGAAAGGTTTGTTTTTTGAAAAATCCCTCCATGTATATATATTTGTGTTATGATATAACTGACTGTTTCTGCTGACATTTTGCTACTCTATTTGATTCCATTTTGAGATTTTATCATTGTATATTGTTGTTATTATTATTATATCTTGTACTTATATTGAAGTTTTTATGTTTGCTTCTGAACTGTTCATATGTTGTTTAAATTTGATATTTAATATGGCTACAGCCATATTTGGATTTGATACCGTAGCAGTAAGGACTGGAAGCACTTATTCTTCCAGAAACGGATACCCACTGCGGTAAACTGGATTTAGAAGGTGTAATATTGTTGGGTAATTGTCTGTATTTCCATTTTATATTGAATAAAGACCGTTTTCTCCCAGAATTATTGTGTTTTGGTATTGGATCTGGGACATCGCGTACCAACCTGCACCTATTGGAAATGGAGTGAACTGCTGGGGTAGAAAATGCAACTACAGTCCAACAATCAAGAAGAACAAAGAAACATTTGGAATTTTCATCGTTTACAATATCAATCTTCCTGGAAGAAGAACTTTGGATTACTTATCTTTAGCTTTGATCAAACTGTATTTTGGAAAACGATCTTTTGATCTTTTTGGATTTTTCATTGACGAAGAAGATTTACCGGTGAAAACTTTATATCTTGTCTTTGTTACTTACTTTCCGTTGAATTCCAATTAACTATGAGTTCTCGAAAGAAATCAAACACGAAGAGGGTTGAAGCCCATGAAGAATCCCGGAACGCAAGGCAAGTTGTTTATGATACTTCATGTTTAATGGGTTCACTCTCAACTAAAGATGATATTATGCTTAGTACTTATTATTGTAAGTCGCCATTAGAAAGTACGAAGGAACAAGGTTTGGACGTGAACTTTGAGGTACCTGGAAAGGATTGATGTCTAGGACACCGGTAGTTGGCTTAGAATCGCCAAAGGTTGATCTCCTCTTCTTCGATGGTAAACACAGTGATTACTTTAGATTTATAAAGCAATTTGAAACGTTTATAGAACCCAGAGTTAATGATGATAATCTGCGTTTATTGTATTTAATTCATTACTGTAAGGGAAAGGCGAGAAATGCGATTGAAGGATGCCTTATAATGGAACCCCACGTGGGATATAAAAGGGCTAAGGCTATTTTAAAGCAGCTCTTCGGACAATCGCATGTAATAGCTCGTGAAACTCTGGATGACTTGTTTAGATCTGGGAATGCGGATTACAACGACCCAGAACAATTGTCGCATTTAGCAATTAAAATGCAGAACGTTGCTCTAACTCTGGAACAATTAAATTGTATTCCAAAACTAAATTCCCTACTAACTTTAGAGCGAATAGTTAGGCTCTTACCTCATCGAATGCAAGTCCAGTGGGCAGAGCTGGGAATTAAGTGGGACGAAGAGGAAAGAGAGCCTACTTTCAATGAATTGACTGACTTTATCATGTCTCTTGCTAGGATAGCTAGTAGTAGATTCGGAAGATTAGCTAATCGCGCTAAAACAGGACATGATACGGAAGCTATTAGTGATCTGCGTGCGAGACATGAGAATTCTTCAAATGCGTTTGCACCTACCTCACGCCCGGAACTTAAGAGAGTCGTTAATTGTATTAGAAAGTTATATCCTCTTGAAGACCGAGCATGTTACCCTGATGGTTTAAAATCCCGTGATGTGTATCCTAGTGAGAAGTCGGTATTTGTAGCAGATAAGATGGGTTTTTTGAGGATGGCGAAGAAAGAAAAAGGCAAAAAGGGTAGGCATCAAGACGGATCCGAGGTGTGTGATGGTAGAAGCTTCTTAACTGCTCGGAATGCAAGGGACGGTAATTCGGATTCGAGCAAACAGAGGTTAGTGAGTACAGTGAATATGAATAAGGACAAAACAGGTTTGGCTGTATGGAATAAAGCTTATGTTCGGAACCCTTCACGTAGGGTAAATTATTTAACACGACCTAGAGTTGATCCTAGGACAACAAGCGTAAATAGTGACACAGCACTTCATGTTGCTGAGCAATCAGGATGTCTGCGGGCTACTGTATCTAGTTCTACGGAGCATTATGACATTGAAGCGGAAGATAATAGCAGCTTAGCGCGTCCTGCTGATGTTTGTTTACAGTCAACGGATGGACGGTTATATACTAGTCCAAGTAGTCATAGCAACACAGTGTAAGTGGCAGCGGTGGTAGCTTAGCTTTAAAGCCTGCATGCCAACTATCTCGCAACTCGTCATTAACTATGAATAGTCAGAACATCATTGTGGACAGCAATAACGTCAAGGTGAAGGTGAAACCCGATGTTTCTATTAATAGCGTAGTTGATGTGAATAATAAACGTGATGGTAACGATAGTGGAATCACTATAGGTAGTTCTGTTCTGTCGGTTGACGTTGCTAATGTAGCTTCTTTGAGTACTTCGGATCAAGACGAAATTGGATGTTTGAGCGTGGAGAATGTAGGCGTCGGTGGCAATAGCTTTAGCCACAGTGATGGCAGTACTGTGAGGGCTAACATTCGGTACCCTAAGTGCAATGAGGAGTCATCTAGCTTTCATGGACATGCTGTTGTGTTGAATATGCAGCATGAGGAATCAAGCATGGAATTATCCACCTGTTGCACTCCACCATCATTGATGTGTACTACAGGTATCGGGATGAGCACTACCAACAGTGATAAGATAGATGAGGTTAATAGCATTCCTAGTAAGGAAAGCAATGTTGATCGAGCAGAGTTAGCCACTGTGCATGAGTCGACTGGATGTCATGAGAAGTCTACTATTGCTTGTACAGATGCGGCTACTAATGATAATAGCATTGATGATACTCCTGCGAGAAATAGTGATCGATGGAAGTTGAAAGACACTCATCGTCGTCGAAATGATCGTACGTTACGCTCACATACTGCTACCCAAGCTAAGAAGCATACGAAACGACATGATGCTACTGTTATTAAGAAACGTATACTTCGTTCTCTTTCGGATGCTATGACTAGCAATGGAAATAGTAGTCATCAGAATCTTAGTAGTGACAGCGATAGTAAAGAGACAGAAAGTGTGAGCAATCCGTCTATAGTGACTAGTCGGTCAACTTCATCGAATGAGCCTTCTAGTGTTTTGACGTCATCGAACCGTGCCGCGAATGTTAAGTTGATTGAAGATGCACAAGGTTGTGCAACTGTGACGGTTTCTACTCCGGTTGACTGTCAGTCAAGTGATGATGAGAAGGAAGCGTCTGATGGTAACAGCCAGTCTACACTGTTGCATGATAACGATGCTATTGATGTGCATATGTCTTGTGTCTCTGAAACGGAACATGAAGAACAACAAGTGAGTTTATCGGTTTTGGATTGCGATACTTATGCTGTTCTTTCATGAAGCGAGATGAGTTATAAAAAAGGGAGGATTTTCACTCTACGGATGCTAGTGCAGCCAGAAACGACTCGACTTGTCTGACACAACGGAATCACGATGACGATGATAATAATCTGGATGTCACTGATGTGACAAATGAGTTGCCGACGATGACGAATGCTGATTAAACCTCCTCTGTATCAGGAGATGGAGAGATAAATATTGTTCATATGTTATGCCACTTAGAGTCTTCAGGAGACAAGGAGATGTCAAAACTGGAGATCCCACCCCTGCATATTATCTGTGGGTCAAGAACTTCTGTTGATAAGTCAGCATCACGGACTTCATTGTATCTGCCGATCGGAGCAAGTGGTGGTGGATTGACGACTCATCCCCATGATATGGAATGTAATTCCCGGATAAGATATGACCAGCTTTACGACGTGTTGTACATGTTCATGTGGGTTAAGTGGATAAGGTTTATACTACCGTTAGGTCATGCTACGATAGATAGGGGGATCAAGGGCCTGATGGGAACGTACAGGTACCTAGTTAGCTTGATAGGTCATATCCATGTTGGAGGGCGTGTAGGCGTACTGCTGTAAGTCCTACTCGTTCTTCCGTTGTGGATTAGGGGATGAGAGTGAACCTTAAACTGAAGTGACAGAAAGGGCTTGTTTTGCATGGAGGGATTTTGCGGGCCGGTGTAGAATCTTTTTGATTGTTTTGTATTTTGGAAAATCCCTCCATGTATATATATTTGTGTTATGATATGACTGACTGTTTCTGTTGACATTTTGCCACTCTATTTGATTCCATTTTGAGATTTTATCATTGTATATTGTTGTTATTATTATTATATCTTGTACTTATATTGAAGTTTTTATGTTTGCTTCTGAACTGTTCATATGTTGTTTAAATTTGATATTTAATATGGCTACAGCCATATTTGGATTTGATACCGTAGCAGTAAGGACTGGAAGCACTTATTCTTCCAGAAACGGATACCCACTGCGGTAAACTGGATTTAGAAGGTGTAATATTGTTGGGTAATTGTCTGTATTTCCATTTTATATTGAATAAAGACCGTTTTCTCCCAGAATTATTGTGTTTTGGTATTGGATCTGGGACATCGCGTACCAACCTGCACCTATTGGAAATGGAGTGAATTGCTGGGGTAGAAAATTCCATTTATACTACTACTATGCAATTTGAATCGATAATTCAATCTGTTTATACTAATTTTTGTATGGACAGGTTGTGAACTAAATCTACGTACGTAAGAAGTTCTATTTCATTTTATCGATCCAATGTAGTATTTATAACTACACCGATACCATTGAAGCAAGTCATAAGTGCGAATTAGTTGGTTGATTTGATTCGTGCCGCGGCTTGTTCGCGGTTTCGGTTACGATCAAGACCTGTGTTCGGCTCGGTGTGGTAACTGTGTAGCCTTTCAGCCGTGTCTGTGATTACGGGTGTTGATGGGATGATGAGCCTTTCTTGTTGTCCTGTTGGCATGCTTCAGGATGACTTTAACCAGGTGTCAGGAGCGGACAGCATCTTCACTTTGAACAAAGTTGAGTGCTCAAAGCGGGCCTATGCGCCTGAAAATCCTTGCATGGAATAATGAAATAGGACTTCGGTTCTATTTTGTTGGTTTTCGGATCCGAAGTAATGGTTAAGAGGGCAGACGGGGGCATTTGTATGGCGGTGGGATCGCCGCCAGACAAACTACGGCGAAAGCATTTGTCAAGAATGTTTTTATTGATCGGGAGTGAAATTCAGAGTATCGAACACGATCAGATACCGTCGTGGTTCTGACCATAAACGATGCCAACTGACGATCTGGGTTGGTACGGGGAATCAGGGTTCGATTCCTGAGAGGGAGCCTGAGAAATGGCTATCACATCCAAGGACGGCAGCAGGCACGAAAATTACTCACTCCTGGCACGGGGAGGTAGTGACGAAAAATACGGATTAGGGACTCAATTGAGGCTCCGCAATTCGAATGAGTACAATTTAAATCCTTTAACGAGGACCAATTGGCGGGTAAGTCTAGATTAATTCAATGGAATACGACAGAAATTATGTTTTTGTATCATATGAATTTGTCATGTTTGTTCTGTTTCTTTTTTTTCGTTTTCGATTTTTTTTGCAAAGTGTATTTCTGTTCGTAAAAATATTCCACTGGTGATGTGTCGAAAAGAAGCAAAATCTTATGGTACTAAACAAATGATTGAAGGTGTATGGAAGCATGGACAAAATTGTGTCATCATTGAAGATGTTATCACTTCTGGTAGTAGTATTTCTTCTGTGGTTCAGGTAAGAGGATAATTCTAATTGACTGATGATCTGTATCGGTATTTGTTTATTGTTACTTATTTAAACACGCAAAACATTGTCACAAAGCGGCACCAACATATATAATACTTACTTACTTACTTACTTACTTATGCCTGTTACTCGTGACTAGCATCCTCCAGACTACTCTATCTCCAGTCTTTCCTTTCCAGTTCCACTCAATCGCTATTCGTTCTTTTCATGTCTGCTTCCGATTATTGTTTCAGTCTGCTTTCCAGCCTACCTCTTTACCATTAACTTTGAGAATGCCAAGTTGTGGCTTGCGGTCTAACGCGTTTGAGTACTTTCCGCAATACAAGTCCCACCTGTTTCCAGCGTTTTAATCCTAATTACTTCCTTATCTGGAATCAGATATGTTCTCTCCCACTTTAGGTTGTTTCCCATGGTGTCTGACCAGCGGATCTGAAGTATGTTGCGTAGACAACCGTTAATAAACAATTGTATCATTTAGGTGATGGCTTTTGTGGTTCTCCATACAATAGAGCTATCTTAACTTGTGTGTGGTTTATGACTTCGACTACCGTTTGAAAACCGATGTTTATCAATCGACTCATGTTAAGTTGTTATATGGCTGTGGATATTCAGTGTACTCCTAGATTTCGTATACCACCGTCCCAACAGCCGGTGTTATAAAACGAGAGTCGTCACATTTCACTTTATTATTCAAAATATGTATATTGGTCGATACGATCATTGAATTTATTACAAATACAAATAAAATAATCGATACTTTTCTCTAATTATTTCAACAATTAATCGTTTGAAGCTTATGAAATGAATATTTGCATTGGCAGGAAGCGATGCTCAAAGACTCTATAGTCTCCACACGGTCTGAATTCTCCATTCATTTTCTGCACCATGTGCAGTGACTGCTAGACAGCCTTATAATACCAAGTTTCATCAATTTTTCGAATTCTCGTTACGCTAATTTTATCACTTATTCGCACTTTGTTGAGAGGCTGATGAAGGGCTTGTTGATTGGTTAACGGGACGGCTTTCATTACAGCTTGTCTTAATATTTCATACGGTATTTGTGCATCCGGTTTAACCAGAATCTCTCGAATGTCATCTACCATTTCATCCAGAAGCAATAAGGTTGCGTAAGCGCATTTATCTGGTTGTGAATGAATATGGTTCGCCGAAAAATAATTTTCTAGTCGAATGTACCAAAGTTGTGTGTTGGTGACCGTAAAAGGAGGATTCAAACGATGAATGGACCACGCAGACGACTTTTGTGGGAAACTTGACTCGTTATCTGTATACATGTTTCTGTACAATGCATAGTACATGAATAAATCAATCGTATACTGTTCGTCCTGACAATGGTTACTAAAAATCGAGGGTTGTTGTCACACTTGACTTTATTAATCAAAATGTAGATATATTGGTCGAAACAATCATTGAAAATATAAATAAAAATAGTCGATCGTGTTATCGAACTCTTTCAACTAATAATCGTTTAAAGCTTGTAGAATGACAGTTTACGTTGGCGTTTATACAGTGCTCAGAGCATGACATGCGCACAGACCGCTTCACAATAATCAAAGTAGAAAATGTTAAATGAAGCGCTCGAATTGGCTTGTTGCGTTTTTGTTTGTTAATATTCTGTTCGATTATCATGGTAAATATACAACTGATCATTTCATTCATTTTACAATTTACAGCTTCTTCGACAGTCTGGTTTATGCATTGAACATGCATTTGTCATGATAGATCGTGAACAAGGAGGACCTAGTTATTTACAAGATCAAAATATTAAAATTACCAGGTGAAACCGATGAGATATATATGTATTTAACTATGATTATGCAAGTGCGCATTTTTAGTGCAAACTGTAAACTGTTATTTACGTCAGTCAAAAGCACCAACTATATTATTGCATGTAGTAGGTTGATTAGTGCTTATCATGTGGTTGGTTTTTAAGGCATTGAATTGCTAAATGTGCTCATCAATCCATGTTGATGAATTTGTTTAGTTCATATCTTTTATTCAGGTATTCAAATAATCAGCTGAGATTTTGTTTTGCATTTTATAAGTTAAATACAGGTTGTAAACATTATTGTGGCTGTTTGAGTTTAGCCAGAAGGAAGTACGTTGTGTACTGGTAGGGTTGCATTCAGAGTAGTGTGAGTTGGAAGAATTGGAAACAGCCGAGAACGGAAGAATAGGTGAGTCGACAACTCAGCAAGCACACCTCAAGATCAAAGGCAAAGAGCTAGGTGAAGGAACACACCGCTGCGAGAATTAAAAATAGATATGAGGATAATGTGTTGCAATCTGGTAGAACTGGGAAGGAAGTTTCAGGATGGAGAAGGTTGAAGAATGCCGGTCGGTGGCCTATGATTCATTGCGGGTAACAGGAGTAAGTAAGTAAGCAAGTAATCTCGCAAGTTTCAGATTCACCAACTATGGAAAGCGAAACTATCTGCCGATAAAGTGGAGATTTATAACGTTACATAAGAAATCAATATAACTCATCTGTAAAATAAGCGGATTAATAACTGTCTTCCCTTACAAGTCATCTGGTCTTGAAACCACTCCGATCGCACTCTTTTTTCGGATTCGACAATTCCTATTTTCAGCATTAACTTCTGGGCGACACTTTCCTAACTATTCACTGCTTACTACTTATAAGCTACGTCGTGAGTAGTATAAACCACGCTCATATCTGAGGTACACAAACTATAGATTGATTCTAAGTAAACAAACCTAGAGTCATTAGTAAGGTGTTGTAGAGATTGTTGAATTTCTTTTAACTAATGAACCGATCTGATATCCTTGTCTTAAGGAGCAACTTCTGGCTGGCATCCCCTTTCACACTACCTATAAACCACGTTGCAAGTAGTATGTATCACAATTCCATTCGCTCTGTTTTATGCTGAGTGTAGAAACATCATATTCATTGCTTGATTATAGTTCTAGACCATTGAACCGTCTTCCAACGGTATTAAGGCCTAACTTTAATCAATCTAAGGCTTCTTCACAAACTCACCCGTCGTGTTTGATGGGTTACTGTCGCACACCGATCACGGTTAAACTCTACTGGTCACTACTTCTCACTAGAACTTTGAGAATTTCCTCCTGAAACAACTAGTCACAAAGTAAGCTACTATTTATCACAGTGAAAATGACATCTCTGTGCTAATGTGTTATGACAACTTGATTGGTAGCTGACTGACTGACATTGAAACTTATCAGAAGTTCTATTTATTATGTACAAATAGGTTGACCGTGTTGCATGCATATTTGTTTGAATGGCTGCTTATGTTACTCATTTGCATGCATTTTCATTGTAAAAGCTTATTCCGCAGTGTATATGCATTCATTGTATGTATGTGTATGCATTTTTCTTCTATTGTAGTTTATTCACGCTAACTGAATTGTTGAATATTTTACATGAAGAAAATTGTATTAGTAAAGAACAATTTGATGAAACTATTTTATTTATTCATAATTCACCAGCACCTAAGGTAATAATGAATCATTTTTCTATACTGGAACAAAAAATATTCTTACTATTTTGTTAAAAAAAGATAAAACATTTTCTGTTAGAAGTTAAAAATAAGTAATCGAATAGTGGTCAATGTAAGAATACCCGACTGTAACTGCTACCCTGACATGGTGGTCGGGCTTGCCTATTGTGATGACTCAACCGAGTTATATTGGCTGAAACATATGTTCCTGAAGGTTCTACCATGCCAGACAGGCTCTATTGGCTTTTGCCAACCTGCGTCACCTATGGCGTAGGCGAGATATGCGCTTACTAACCAAAGGGCGAGTGTACTGCGCAGTAGTTCAATTGGTCCTATTCTATAGCTGTGAAACATGGCCAGTGAGAGTAGAAGATATTCGTATATGACTGGTTTTCGACCATAGGTATCTTCGAAGCATTGCTCGTATATTCTGAGAGAACCAAGTGAGCAACGCTGTTATTAAAAAAAGGGGACTGGGTAAGGATGGCAGATCAATAGATGAAGTAATGAAACTTCATCAGTTGAGGTGGTCGGCACATGTGCTGCGTATGCCTAACCAACGAGCTTTGCTTTGTAGTGTAAGAATAGGTTGGACGAAAGTTAGTGGCAGACAGACCAAAACATAGCGCAAATGCATGAAGACACTGTTAAGTGGTCTGACTCATGTCTGTAGGTGTCCACCACCTGGTTGGGGTTCGCCAGATGATAATAATCGATGTTTAGAGATCTTGAATGACATGGCTCACAACCGTTTGCAATGGTGCAGGTGCATTCATTCTTTGTGTTCTCTCAAATCCTAGTCCTCTGGCTTCTTCAACACATCTAGTTTCGTCTTTCTAAACTTATCTCACTGAATCAAACTTCTTGAATAATATCTTCTAATCCTAACCTCTTCGATTACTTCTAATAACTTTACTAGCTCTACCACTATTGGATTTGAATAGACAGTTGCGTCTCTGTGCTGATGTGGTATAGCAACATGAACTGGTGTACGCACGCACGCTGCTATTGCACATTAGCACAGACAGGTGGCATTGTCTATTCGAATCCCAATTTGATGAAGGTTGTAGAGGTATAAGCATTAATCGGAGTGATTGCGGTTCGAAGATTTCATTCAAGAAGTATAGTCCAGTGAAACAAACTTAAGAGAGAAAGATAAGGATATTGAGGAATCCATAAGATTAGGATTTGATAGAAGACACGGAACAGACGCACCTAAGCCATTGCAAAGTTTCTAACCATTGGTTATTGACCCTAACATGTCAGGCAAACAACCAACGCTTACTAACATTGCTCAGTCCAGTTGTCAGTGACTGCATAGATTTCTGCCACGTGTCGATTTGGTCGCTTCTAGCTTTGTTCCAGCCTACTGATGCAGACGACAACAGTGATGGGTTTGGAACACCTAGTACCTGTCTTAACCATTACAAATGATGGAGATTTACTACTTCGATTGATTTCCTATTCCAGCCTAGTACTCTTTTCCTATCAACCGCATTGCTTACTCGCTTATCCCAGGAGATACGAGTACTGCTCCAAAGACATCGATGATCGAATACTAATAACCTACAAATATCCTCTAATAAAACGGGCCGTGTGTTTCACATCTGCCTACTTCATAGGTAACACTCCTTGGTGAAAGCTAGTCAAGCCTTCTACACCCGTGTAAAATATCGAACAGTAATAACCTTCCTGATTGTGTTTTTACCATCAGCTTGTTAATATCACATGATTTCATTTACATCGTTATTATTTCGTTGATTAGATCTCATCGGAATTGAAATTTTCCTGTTCTCAATTGGATCGATTAAATCAAATTATTCAATCGAAACAATCGCGTTTATGCATAGCTCTGGATATTTTAGATCCAATCAAATTATTACAATTAACCAATGAAATTGGATTGGAAATTTGTGCTATCAAATTACATTTAGATATTTTATTGTCTAATCAAAATCCCGAAATGATTATTCAAGGTTTATGTGAATTATCAATGAAATATGGTTTTTTAATTATTGAAGATAGGTAAGTGATAGACAAATGTTACGAGGATGAAACATAGTTGTTTCAGAAATTTTTTTGAAATATATTTTATATTATTATAATTATTACCATTAATATTATTTTACAGTTTGTATTTATTGATAGTTTATTATTGAAACCACGAATGAAGTCCTATCACGGGACTCATGCCATCAGTGCACATCCACTACGCCAGCCGCAATCGGATCGTATGATCTACGGTCTTGTGTGTGAACGCTTAACCTCTAATGGTGGTCTAAAACTGATTCATGGATTCATGATTTCAACGATAAACAACAATCTTCATAACTCGATAATGGGAAATATGATTTATTTATATTGAAAATTTGATTTTCTTATTTTCGTTGTGAATGTTTTCAATGATTTGCAGTCAGTTTTTGAACTGGTTTCTTCTGATAATGAAAGAATGTTTGAAGAAACTTGTTTAGTTTAGTAATAGTCTTTTGTTATATATACTGGTCGACAAAATTGTTTCATTGTTTTATGTAACTGCGTGGAGGCCTTGTGGCGTCAGTGCTGGTCCCAAGCCCGCATGAAGGAGAACGGTTGTGCATGTGGTTAGCGACCCCATCTCGTATAATTCCAACTCGCCAAAGAGACGCTGACCAGAATAATAATTCTCTTATGTCAGCCTATACTTCATTAGAAGTAACATGTGTAGGCAAGTAATCAGTTGATTAGATGAATTTGATGAAGACTTCCGTGACTTATTGACTTTGCACTGGTTAGTATTCATCAGTAGATTGTATCTACAATCATGCACTCTCTATGGGAACTAGGTCAAATCATGTGCTAACACACTTAGTATTGTTACCGTTGTTCTGTTCACCGACCTCCTATAGAACTGAAATTTTCACGCTCGTCAATATTTATATTGAGACCATTGATGAACTGTTTAGTTCAGTATACCGTAAACGTTCTATATATCAGTAAGAAACTTGCTGACCATTGATTCTAGTGCGCCTTTTTAATGTTAATTAGTCAAGCGTATTTGTCGGAAAACCTCTGATTTCAGTCTGATATACATTTTCAATCATAAGGAATGTAATACGCGTATGTGTTATCAACACCAGCTTTGATTATTATCAGAGTCAGAGATGTTAACACAGATCTATTATGGTTAAGCGCCTTGGTGGGCAGAGTATACTATTACTTTACGAATGCTCCCATTTGGGGCACGCGTATTTTTTCAGGTTTTCAATAAACCAGGAACATTGTTTTCTTTTTATCATTGTGTATTTTTTTTCTGAAGGAAAGTAGCTGATATTGGACAAACAGTGTATAATCAATTATTGTATGGTGTTTATAGAATTGCTGAATGGTGTGATATGATAACAGTACACTGTTTACCTGGTCCTGGTTTATTCGATGCTTTTCGTAAAGTTAATAAAAAATTACTAGAAAATGAAAGACAACATCAAGTCACAGCGTTAGTAGTGACTGAAATGAGTTGTCAAGTAAGTATGTTTCTAGTAATAATAATAGTAATAATAATATTCAAATGGTACCTGGCTTTGAAATATAATCTAAGTTTGATGGCTAATGATACTACTGAGTTGACTAAACTGAAGTAGATAGAGCAATGCTCGAATATAGCAGCTACCTTGACGTGATGGCCGGGCTTGACTATCGTGATTATCCAACTGAACTATATTAGCTAGAGCATATGTTCTCGTATGTTCTATCATTCGAGGCAAGTTGATTCGAGAATGACAAGAATGACAATAGTGACTGAAGGCCTGAGGTCGAAGCCGTACTGCTAACTGTGGAGGGAGGTGACAACAATAAGGCGTTTCCCTTGGACAACCAGCATCTGCAGCGATGCTTCCTTCTCAAAACGATGGAAGGGTTAGAAAATGTTGACCCTAATTAAATCACTACTCACTCTACCTAACAGATATCTCTTTCCGACGGTATGGTCATTATAAAAGCGGAGCCTCAATCGTTAGTTTTTTGAAATCTGCGGTCTCGTTCTCAGGTATTTAAGACCACCACATATCATATTTCTTTTCACGTTACACAAGATACACCCTTTCATCGTGTGGAAACCCGGGAACAGACATCCGCTCTCATACTCGTAACCGCACATGAGACCAAACTGGTCACAGTTAAATCCTTTCTACACTTCCTAATAACTCTTTCATCTCTACGACCGAGCTTTCTTTCGTTCCTTTGTCACCGCACGCCGCTTATGCAAACGCTTGGAGTTCACGAAACGTTATTTATCGTCTACAGAAACCACTCTCTAAACTGTATGCTGAAGCTTTTAATGTCCGAACCTTGTGCCGAATAGGGATTTAGTCTTTCTGAGATGGTGGAGGAAACTTGTAGCTCAGGTGGATGATTTTGGTGGTGTTTCGTTCTCTGAGCTTGTTGTTTTGGTTGTGGAGCTTTCATTGTTCTTCTGAACAACATCATCAGCACAAACTTCAGATAGAATTGAAGCATTCTAATTTCTCCACTTCTGACCTGTAGCTCATACTACCAACCTCGATCTTGATTGTTTGCTGTTCACTTTTGACCTGACGTTAATTGCAACTTTGTTCTCATTGCATTCCCCTTTTGATCTGTTTCTTGATCCTGGATCAAAGGTCAACAGCAACCAATCAAGATCGAGGTTAGCAGAACAAGCTACAGGTCAAACGTGGAGAAATTAGAATGCTTCACTTATATCTGAAGTTTGTGCTGATGCTGTTGTTCAGAAGAACAATCAAAGCTCCACAACCAAACACAACCATCTCAGAGAACGAAACACCACCTCAATATAGTCTTTCTTTACAAGGACTTTAGAATCCCGTGTCATTGATATATGCGGGAGTAACTCTGACGCTCTTAAGGTAGCCAAATGCCTCGTCATCTAATTGAATGGGTATATTAGGTGACGCGCATAAATGGAGCTTCGGACGGTTGTGGTAGCGGCTACCTCTTTTTGGTTCTGCCAGGAAACGTTGCGCTGTTTACAGCGCTGCGGCTAAAAGCCGTTCCGAACGCTTAGGATACCGTGCCTAGCATGGTCTAGAATAATGGTACGTGTCCATGGTTGTAAGGCTGTGGATGCGGTTAGCCACACTGTGGGATAAGAACTTAATGTCTCTAAGTCTGAATCCCGTCCATCGATCGTAGTAAATTCTGAATAATGATTTGAGGAGTTGTCCTCTATTATTCCGAAGTAACGAAAACCTTGAAAAGGATTAAACTTTCCAGATTTGTTTGGGGAAGCAACCGCAAAGATCCTGGACTATAGAATTATTTGGAATTTGGGGGCTCCGATCGAGTCTATCAGCGCAAGGCAGTTGGAGGCCAGACGGTTGGAATGGCTGTTGGTTAGTGCACTGCTGGGTGGCTCGGGGTGCCAGATCCAGCTGAATAAACCTGCTTTGTCGCCTGCGTCTCAGAGACACGCGTAAGGGATCGTTTGAATTCATCATACGAGGCTCATCAATCATTCGCAACGTAGAACCTTGTACGTATGTACGTGCGTACATCAGATCATGTTTCCATACCATGATGGCACGGAGATGTAATTCTCAGTTCAAATCCCATAGTAGTAGAGGTGATTGAATAATATTAGTATTCGATCATCGATGTCTTTGGAGCAGTACTCGTATCTCCTGGGATAAGCGAGTAAGCAATGCGGTTGATAGGAAAAGAGTACTAGGCTGGAATAGGAAATCAATCGAAGTAGTAAATCTCCATCATTTGTAATGGTTAAGACAGGTACTAGGTGTTCCAAACCCATCACTGTTGTCTTCTGCATCAGTAGGCTGGAACAAAGCTAGAAGCGATCAAATCGACACGTGGCAGAAATCTATGCCGTCACTGACAACTGGACTGAGCAATGTTAGTAAGCGTTGGTTGTTTGCCTGACATGTTAGGGTCAATAACCAATGGTTAGAAACTTTGCAATGGCTTAGATGCGTCTGTTCCGTGTCTTCTATCAAATCCTAATCTTATGGATTCCTCAATATCCTTATCTTTCTTTCTTAAGTTTGTTTCACTGGACTATACTTCTTGAATGAAATCTTCGAACCGCAATCACTCCGATTAATGCTTATACCTCTACAACCTTCATCAAATTGGGATTCGAATAGACAATGCCACCTGTCTGTGCTAATGTGCAATAGCAGCGTGCGTGCGTACACCAGTTCATGTTGCTATACCACATCAGCACAGAGACGCAACTGTCTATTCAAATCCAATTGTGGTAGGGCTAGTAAAGTTATTAGAAGTAATCGAAGAGGTTAGGATTAGAAGATATTATTCAAGAAGTTTGATGTAGTGAGATAAATTTAAAAAGACGAAACTAGGTGTGTTGAAGAAACCAGAGGACTAGGATTTGAGAGAACACAAAGAATGAATGCACCTGCACCATTGCAAACGGTTGTGAGCCATGTCATTCAAGATCTCTAAACATAGATTATTATCATCTGGCGAACCCCAACCAGGTGGTGGACACCTACAGACATGAGTCAGACCACTTAACAGTGACTTCTAGCATTTCTGCTATGTTTCGTTCTGGGCGCTCGTAGTTTTCTTCCAACATATTCTTACACCACAAAATATAGCTCGACGTGGCAGTCGGTGTTTTAATATTCGTAACACATATCCCGACAACTACTTCATCTATTGATCTACCATCCTCAACTTGTACTCCTTTCCAAACGACAGCATTGCTTACTCGGTTGTCCTAGGATTTATGAGCAGTGCTTCGAAGACACCTATGATCGAAAACCAGTAACCTATGAATATCTTGTACTCTGACTGGCCATGTTTTACAGCCATAAAGTAGGACGAAGCTCACTAATGTACAGTACACACCCCTCTTCAATCAGCATTATGATTTCGCTCTCAGACTTTGAGTAGCTGATTTTAGTCTCATCGTTCACGAATTGACCTACCTGGCATGGTAGGACCTTCAGGAACATAGGTTCCAGAAAATATAGCACGGTTGGGTCATCACGATAGGCAAGTCCGACCACCACGTCAAGGTAGCAGCTACGGTTGGACTAAAGAACTAAAACTTCAACTACTACTTACCATTACCTTTCGTTATTGTTAATTTGTTTAGGAATGTGTAATTCATTACTTCTGTGTACTATAATCCATTGATATTCCTAAGCCCTTCAAGAAAGTTTTTTTTCCTAATGTGTATATATATATGTATATCTACAAGGGGGCTTTACCAACTGATTTATATCAAGAGCAATGCAGTTATTTGATTTTATCGAATACAGACACTATTGGTGGTATTGTAGCTCAACATCCTATTCCAGGATTAAATATGTGTTCTTCAAATATTTCTTACTGGGCACCAGGTAATGCGTTTTGTGGTGTTTTTTTTTTACACGATACCTATATTCAATTTATTGTCATGTAATAATGACAGTAATATGATGTAATTTCCTACTGAGTACACACTGTTTTACGCATAAATGATCAACTTGATACATGAAGCGGTTGAAGTTAGATATTAACGCCGTTATATACGGGTGCACTGGTCTAGAGGATAAGCGTCTGCGTACAAAACCTAAGGTCTTAGGTTTATATATATATATATATATATATATATATATATATGCATGAAAATCTTCGAGTCATACATACACACGCCTTTATCACAGTGGTGCAGAGGCCTCCTACGAGGATTTCCAACCTACTCCGTCCTGACTTAAGCATTGTTTGCACATACATATGGAATCGCCAAATCACGATCAAACACTCAACCTTTATACCACTTAGCTGAAATCTGATTATCAACATTTCAGACTACAATCACTTCTCAATATGTCATGTTGAGATCATTTAGTGTCATATGGATGATGACCATTTCACTCTGCACAACGACAGATGTCACTGATCATCAGTTCACACTCGAAAAGAAAACTTCACTCTATTTCTTATCTGTTTCATAATGATACTTCGATGACAAACACCGTCTACAAAAGTCATTTATTCTAATTTCTCTTTTGAACAGGTATAAAACTTGTGAATTCCACTGATGATTTAGGTCAAAATTTCAATACACCAGAACAGGTGAAGAAACGATTTACAACGACCACTTCATCAACATCATCACCATCATGCTCGATGATAATGATCGTCGGTCGAGGAATAATTGAGTCAGAGAATATTCGTGAAGAAGCTGTAAAATATCGTTTAGCATCTATTCAATAAATCTATGAATGAGCAGATGGATTGATAGATAGAATCATGAAAGTTATCTCTACAAATTCTGATTATTTTTCTAGATTATAGTGATCGGATTTTCAGAAGATCGATTCAAGTATTTTTCCAAAAAATTGTTGTGAATATTATCACGAAATTAAAAAAGATAGTTTATAAGTTAGGTTTTCTTCGTGTTTTATTACGTGATTTAGACACGAAATTAACTAAAATTTAATTTGATATACTTCGCTTTGATGACTCATATATTCTACATGAAGTTGACGATGTTGAAGTATCGTACATACTAATAATTGTTACATTCAATGGACAATAGGCTGTCGACCAAGATTGTTCAACCTAATCTGTCCTGAGCCGTGCATTTTAATTCTGTCCAACTGTTGTCCATTTTTCACATATCTGCTTCCGATTCTCAGTGTACTGTGTTTTCTCGTCTTATAATTCTGCTTCGACTTTGAGGATGCCGATTAAGGCCCTATCTTGTGCTAGGTATGCTTAAACATTTACGAGTTCACCTTAGTCGAATAACGAGAGCAAAAAATATAAACCAGCGTCCAGGTAGGCTACTGTGATCCGATTGTCCTAATTGTACCAGCAAGAAGCCTTGGTATGGCGTAGAAATTGTATTCACCTGGCCAGCATACAATGAATCAAAGCACTCGAATCGCGTTAATTTATACCGTATGAGACGTGCTTGTGACAGTCACGAAAATAGCACACTAAAATGACACAGTGACCAATCACAGCCAAGGAATTTGCAGGTAGGAAATGTGATCTCAAGGTCAACTGATCGATCCATGAGCTAAATCGAAGACGAGGATATTTATCATGCAAGTTCTGCACATCTAACATTTTCTACAGTTAGTTGGGTGCATTGCTGAATGGGTTTCCTATTGAATTAAAGTGCTCATTTCCAATCTGTAGTTTTTCGCCTAAGTTGTCTGATCAGTGGGTATGAAGTATTTTGCGTAAACAACTCCTAATAGACACTTCTGTCTTCTAGATGTTACCCTTAATTGTCTTCCAAGTTTCCTCCACGTCCAGTAGAACTGTTACGACATGTTTGTCGAAGTTTCTGATTTAGAAAAAAATACGATACAATTATTTTTCAACTGAGGTGTTCAGAAACAACTATTTGGGTCGAACGAATATGCAATTCTGAGTGATTTTGTCTATGTTACATATCTTTAGGATGACGTCAAAATGAATTCCTGAAACCATTAGTTTTTCTGATTAGTCAAGATATTCCAATTTCTTGCACTGTCTGCATATGTTTTTATTTTTCTTTGTCTGTTGCTTTTGTCGGTGTTATTGAGATTTATTTATCTAATTGTTTTCTCTAATAATGTGTTTTAATTGAGTTGTGCAAATGTGTTGATGTGAGAGTATGTGTATATAAATAATGAGGATAATGGATTTCAACTAGATTTATAGATTTGTAGAAATTGAAGACTATTAACCACGGTACCCACTGAGTTGCAGTCAGATATGTAATACTTCAACCCGATGAGAGAATTACTGCTTGTATTTATAACGCGTTTGAATAACCTGAATAAATGTTTGCCTTGGATAATTCTAGCATCTGTTCGATTTCTGTGGACAATCAGAAGTGAAGGAAGTCAAAACGAACATGAATTACATGTGATATATTTGGGCAGCATAACGAATTTCATCAACTGGAAGTGATCACAGCCAAATAGTAGTATCCCATATTCTAACAGCACTGATCCGACACATCGTATTATGATGTCTTGATCCTCGTCAATCAGGGATTGCGTCATGGTAATCTTTATTCAATCACAGTTTACATAAGAACGGTTTACATAACTCTGCACCCACGTTCATATTTTTATAATCTAATAAATGTATTGATCGTGCAAGATTACAAAGAGGAAATGAAGTGAGAATATTTTCGGTAGTAAATAAACAAAAACGAGGATATGATTAGTCATTAGGAATTCACTAATATTAATTAACCTAGTTACTGCTGTGAGACTGCTTCTTCCAATTCAGAACAAGAAAAACTGAAGAAGTGCGTGTACTGAGTATCGCTATTCAATAAGTTGCTCCATCTATCCAACAGAAGTGAAAATAATTAACTTTAAA
The DNA here is from genome assembly GCA_944470395.2 of Schistosoma turkestanicum. Classification (NCBI taxonomy): domain Eukaryota; kingdom Metazoa; phylum Platyhelminthes; class Trematoda; order Strigeidida; family Schistosomatidae; genus Schistosoma; species Schistosoma turkestanicum. Next base: position 22,476 of record CALYCR020003089.1, read on the forward strand.
GCATGATCTAAGCGATAGGTGTGCACACAGATGCGGGCGCTTCAGGTTTCTCGTGTTTCAGCTTTCTTCTCACTGACGATGTTCATCGTTTTCACACATGTACTGTCGCCGCTTGTTGAATCACTCAATTGCACAGATATACCAATAAATAGGAACCGATTGCCGTAGGCCTTTCATGAATATCCTAGTGAACCTGAGGACATTACTACCGGATCGGATAATGTGTATGACAGATGTCTGGAATTATCCTCAACGTCGAATACCATGTTCCTCTACTAACAATATTGAATAATATCAAAGACAACTTATTGAAATTGAATAAACCAATGAACGATAAATCTTTTTTGCGCATTTATTTTGATCTCCTGAGATCGGCTGCTAACTTGAAACAAATAAATAGAATGTGGTCTGAATGGAACTCTGATTTGCACTTTTCCGGATTTACCATTCGTTAATTTACCCACCATGTTTTATGAGACACGCTTGTCGACCTAGAATATGCTTATGACATAGTTCTATTTGATGAAGACACCGATCACTCTAAGCAACAAAACGAGCTATTTCAAGACGCCACTTTCTTCCGGCCAATTGCAAGATATTTCTAAAATCTTGGCTTCCGTCGGCACATGAAGTAGTAATATGAAGTGACACGGTTGAGCGTGTTGACCACATCACTTATCCCAGGATTACCATCAGTATTTATGGCCTGCTGTGTGAGGAAATCACAACACGGATGCATAAAAGTCGACTGGTGTTTACCAACTTGCGTCACTTATGGATTATTCGAGATATCCGTTTGCTAACCGAAGGACGAGTTCACTGTACAGCAGCAATTTGATCATTCCTACTTGACTATTAGGAGTAGAGTATATTTGTAGGCTAATATTTTAGCATCGTGCATGTCAGAATACACATATCAACACACATGGATTTAAACATTTCGCTATCCAACAAACACTGCTCTCTCACTTTCAAATAGCAAATATACGGATGAAGAGATTGATTATATTTAAGCATAACAATAAACTGATTACACACTGCAAACAATTTTAAATGAAAATCAGTCAACTAACAACATAAATATAGAAAGAGAAATACAAATGCCGATAGAAGTGCAAATGAAAAATAGTGGTCACACTGAAATCAAGATCAAATCTTTATTGATGAAAGTTTGAAGATTGGTGATTTATTCATTTGCATTCAAATACGTAAATGTGATTTGAATCGGTTTGGTCTGTAATGTTTATTTTGAAGTTGATAAGGGATTGTCGACTGACAGTAGTGCATTTAAAGGATAAATTATTTTCGGCGTAGCCGATGAACAAACAGTAGTTAGATCCAAGGAATAACTGCCTCTTAATTCCTCTAACAACACCACGAAGAATGATGGAAATCCTTCCACCTTTCGCAAAAATGCTTCAATCAGTTTCGCAGTTCCCTGAAATGGAATCAACGAAACAGTGTATTTATTAGACTGCCGAACAGATTTTGCGCGTACTTCATTCAACTTCACGTTTTGCTTTAAAATTGTTTACAGATACTTATAGATGTTTGATCTTCATGAAAATGAGGTGTTCTACATTCAGAGACTCTTCATCAATCCAATAAACAGTATAAACTAATTAACTAACCATGAGGTTTGTATCGCCCTCTTATTATAAACAAACTGTGTTGCAAGTGACTTCCAGGCTCAACGCATTGACTATGTTGATGCAGTGATGACGTACGATGAATACAAGTCTATTATTCATATGTCGTAAAGTGTACAAACGCAGATTTTGTTACATCATGTGCTCAGTTTGAAAAGTAATGGTGAATGATGAATGAATAATTGAAAGTGACATCTTCTAATTTGTTCACCATTTGACCACCAGAGGTGATTGAATACATACGTGCTCAACGAATGCGTAGGGGCGAACATTCGTTATGCGGAAACAAAATGATGGAACAGAAAATGGCTATTTGTTCAGGAAGTCGATCATACAGATTATTAATGAATTACACGATTTTATATTTTGGATATAAACATCAGCAGAAAGTATTTGATTGATAAAATTGTTTAGAAAGAGAAATTGTTTTGATCTGTGAACTTTTAAACTACTCACTTTGGGAAGGTTTATCCGCTCCATTGTTCCCCTTTCCATACTAGGTTTCTGACGTAGAGCCACCAATTTCATAACAAGACGAAGAGTGGATTGATCGTTTCTTTCAGCAAGTTGAGTCTTCAAAAAGATAGAAATGTGATATTCAATATGATTTGTAAACATGTTCTTCTAACTGCTGAACTACACAACTCAACCACTTTTGTAGGCCATATTGAATACTTTGATATGGCATGCTCTTTCCAATGGGTGTGTACATGGAACTTCAGATTCAAATGTCATTTCCTGGAAATTTTCAGTGCGTTGTATCCAGTTCATTTTATCGAACATGTATTTTAAAATTCATCAAAGTATATGAATCTGGGAACCTTCTAAATTGTACAATGTATAAATTTCTTCCTTACGCCTGTTACCTAAAATGAAGCAGTGGCCACACAACAGTATCCTTCACTCTACAATGTCCTGAGCTTTCTTTCCCATTTCTGTCTAAATGTCATTTGTTCTTCCTATACCTTTCTCTATTTCTCGATATAATATGTTTCGTTACCTTCCTCTTTTCCTTTTATTTTAAGGGTTTCAAGGGAGAACTCTTCTTGTGACACTGTTGAGTGCTTATGTGGTGTGTGTCCTATCAACTTCCATCGCCTCCTGATTTTCTCCTCCACTGGAATCTAGTCTGTTCTATCTCACAGCAGGTTGCTGTTGATTGTGTTTGAGTATATCGCTCGAACAACTGTTGATGAATACAGGGGAAATGTCTTGACATTTGTATTGAAAATTCTGATTTGGGCTTTGACTGATATTTGTTTGGAGTTCCATATGTTGTTCAATTTCATAAATGCAGCCCTTCATTACCATTATCAGCTGTTCTGCATGAACAATTTTGCAGTTTATTCCATCATAAGAATTCCATATTATGTTGATACGCCATGGCTTCGAAGACTCCTCCATAATGTTGTCCTTTCCATGCTATCAAATGCTTAAATTTTCTCAATGAATCTGATGTGATGAGTTTTCATGTGATTGATTTCTCCACAATGATCCTTGATGTTATAATTTGCTTAGTACACGATCGATCATGACGGAATCCAGCCTGTTGATCTCAAAGTCATCCGTTTTGTGTGATACTACTCTGTTGAAGACGTGATGCCTATGATGCCTACGAAGTTCTCATACTTGCTGTATCTCCGTTCGTTGGTATGTTGATCAGGTTTCCTTCCTTGCACTCTGTTGGTAATTGTTCTTCATCCCAAATCTTGTTGAAGAGAATGTGAAATATGTTTGCAGTTTCTAACATGTCTGCGCACGTGACAACTGCTCGAATGTTTACTGGTCCCGCAGCCTAACCGCTCTTGATTTGTCTTATGAGCATGCTGATCTCATCAATTCTTTGTGGGCCAACATCCATCGAGAGGCCAATGGTTGCTGCTTCCGATCCATAACGTTCCATGATGGCATGTTCATGCCAACCGTGACATTGAGGTCCACTATTAGAATCTTCAAATCGTTTGGTGAGCATCTGTCGACGATTGACTGCAGATTTTCGTGGAATTGATCGTTATCTTCGTCATGGTACTCGTTGGTATTTGCCTGACATTGTATTACGTTCATTGTAATGTCCTCTTTCTTTTCCTTGAAGGCTGCTTTATTGGTCCTGTGTCCATGAGATTCCCATGATATCGGTGCCTATTGTTTGAATAGCATCCGTGCATCTTCCTGTGTATGTGAAGCGATTTTATCTTCGTGACCAGAGTATAACAGCAGTTCCCCTGACGCCAGTCTCAGTTGTCCTACCTGTGACCAATGCTTTTCGCTGATGCTGTTGTATCTTTTCATTTCTTCCACAACTTGAAATAGTCTTTCAGTCTCCCAAAATGTTCGAACGTTCCATATACATAAGACAATGGCTGCTCTGGGTGTCAAAGGAGGCATTGGACTCGTGACTACCGAGAGAACTCGACTTTCCTCATGAGAGATCATTATTCTTCTAAAGGAGGACCTTACAACTCCCAGGGTATAGATAAATCGGTTTAAATTATGTATGCATGCACGAATCTATAGAGGGGCTGCTGTACAGTGTACATTTTACGTCCAAAATATTATAATATTGAGTGAACCTTGAATACTAAGAACATTTTTCATTCGTTCATTAAAGATGAATAGAAGTTTAGTCCAATGCTAACATAATTGATAAACTGATTAATTTTGCATGCCAAGCAAATCAACGGCGCAATGAAGGTTCAAATACTAAACAGTTTATCAAATAAAAACACCCTTTTTGTCATTTACCTGAGAGTATAGCATGTCTAATAAAGTATCCGTGTGCGAATGATAGACAAATGTTAAATGAAGTCTGTCAACTATTTGTACTGGATGACAAAGATTGAAATACATGAAACTTTTGGCAGATAATCGAAACGAGTATTTAAAGATTAAGGCCTCGAAGTTACTGATATATAACTTACTTCAACGGATGACAGTTGTTCATAAGCATTGAAATATTCAATTAACGTAGTAATCATCTGTTGTTGGCGAAAACCTCCTTCCAGTTGAATCCCATGGCATTGGGAAATGAGAGTAGAGAGCCGTTGATCCTCTATGGTTATTGTAAGGCTTTCTTTTTGGATAAATATAAGTTCCAGTCGCAGGAGCATCTATGACGTCGATACCAATCTCAGTTCCATAATAAATAATTGGTGCTCCTACAGATATGATCGAAAATTAGTAAACAAATACTGTATGACAGTTCAGCAAAGTGAAAACAATTCTCTATGTAATTCTTTATTGCCTGACGAGAGGGTAGAAGTCAAACACTTCCTAATTTTTGTCATGATGGAACGTTGAATACGAAACAAGTCTTCTCAGTACAAAAGACTAACAAAAATGAATGAAGATCATTGACTATGACGATAATGATGACGATGATACTTGCTGATAGGCATATACAGAATTAGTGGAATCGATCTTCAGGCAGCTATAAAATGCGTCTTGATGATCATTGATTTTGACACATTTTAGTGTATATCAGTTAAAGCAATCATGACATAATCAAATTTCGTTTAAGGCCTAGACTTCAATTTTCATTTGTCAAACATAAAAACACTTGATACAATCTTGAGTCACACTCAAACGTTTACGACCGATACTGTTGTGAAGTATAACATGATTATGAATGAGCTTCCAGAGGTTGATGGTGATAAGAAGAATTTTTACTTTGAATGTGAAGACTGAAATTCGAAACTGTGATCAGGATATGTTTCTTGACATGATGAATTGTTTCGATGATAATAATATAATTTACATACCTGGTAATAATAATGTTGACGCAAGCCAAATAATATTTGGTCCTGATGGCTTTTCTGAAGTTGCTGTCATCAACCCTAGTTTCTCCTTATCATCGTCTGAATATGAAGAAAACTTCTCTATGTTTGTTTTGTTAACAGAAATTCCATCACATACTCCACCTCTGTCGAGCAACAATTCGCGACTGATTATCAAATCAACCACATTTCTGAACATCAACATTGGATCCGGAGCATCACCAACACCGCAAAGTGTATCACCTGAGTTTACAGCCAACAATCTGGAAAATATATTTTATGTGCAGAAAAATGTGTGTGTTTGAGGAAATTTTCATAGACTATAAAATTCAGTCAATTCAGTGAGACAACACAGTTGCTCACCACAGACAATCCAATAATGTTGTTATGTTCGATCCCATGATCTCTGTTGATAAAGGTCCTAATTCAGGGTTTTTTCCATGGACTGGAAGGGTAATCTTGAGAGTAAATTTCTTACAAGAAAAATTCTTGCCTGTCACTGATCGGTGTGTTATTTTTGTACGCAATTTTTATGGCTCTTACAAGAACGTTTTTATGATGTGTGAATAAACTCGATTTGTGTGCTTGAGGTTATTAAATTTTCTGTGTGTTTTTGGAATAATGATTTCTTCAGTTAGACGTGGCACCGGATTAGAGTAGCCTATCGTATAACTTGGTCATTATCTCGTTCTCGCTTATCGACTGAGGTGAGCTCGTAATAGTTTCAATCATATCAGTTAATGAGCCTACCAAATAATAATTGCAAAAATTCATGAATTCTTTGAAACCAGACATCAACATCTGTCTCAACGGTTCATGACTCAGGTATCCACACATGGTACCTAAGGTCGTACTTTTCTAACCGAGATCGAAATAAGAACAGTTTGTCATTTCAAGTGTGGAAATAAACAATTCACAATCTCCTTACGCGAACAAGAAGTTATTTGTGGAATAAATTATGATTCCTACTAATGAGATGAATGAAGGCAAATGTTTACATTATTCTTCCAAGTCATCATTTGAAATTCTCAGATTATTAATAAGAATCAACATAATTCATATAAAGTAGAACGTATGTTTGCTCAAATATTGACCAGCTTACGGGGCAACATGCTTCTGATAGGAACAACAAAACAAATTTTATTCATTTAATCTGTCATCAAGTTATAGCAGTATTAGTAAACTTTGCAAATTTGTCTCATTTACTTATTAGATTTAATTGCCAAAAATCAATCATAATAAAGACCATGAAGAAACTCACATATCTTTCCCACTATTTTTAATCCACTTTTCTATTTCGCCTTTAACAGCTCTAACAAATGTTACACTTCCGTCTGTGTACATCTGAGAAATTGGACAATTTTCTGGATGTGTGCAACTGGAATCAATCTAAAGCAAGAGAAAAGGAATAATTTAGGGTAGACAGAGAAGGAAAACTGATATCATTCAATAAATTCCATCGACTATCTCTCTTTGTACCTTTTCTTCTATTTCGACAAAATATGCAGCGTTATCCAGCAGTATTCCATCTATTCCCTCACTCATCCATGTGTCGATCACATTCTAGTAACAAATAGTTTGTAAACGTATTCACTGAGACTTACAAATATCTGTTTCTGAGTAGCGGGATCAGTCAAATCCAGATCGACATTGGGTTCTCCGAATACAGAATAAAACGTACTCCCTCTGAGGTTTACAGAGCTTAGTTTGCGGTAAGTTCCCCACTTTATGTAAAAAGAATTTCAAGAAATTATTTAAAAATGACAAAGATTTCACCTGAGTCATAAACGATTCTTCAAATGGCTTCAGTTTGACTTTGTTTTCTCTAATCCATTTATGATTGATGGATATCGCATTGAAGTTCAGCGTCAGTACGACTTTCACACCTTTCTTATGAAATTGTTTCAAAAGGGCACGAAAGTCATCCATTGTACCAACAGCCTCATCCAACTGCTCATAGTCTTCCACTAATCCGAGGAGATTGTGTGAATTGGTGTAAAAGCCTTTTGTGATGGGACCCAGTATCACATAACCTGCACCGATCACAGTTTTGATATAATCAATTTCCGATGTGAGACCTATAGAAATAGTATAATTTGAGTGACAATCAATTTACACTAATATTCATTACCTTTGAGGTCGCCAACTAAATCACCAGAAGAATCTTTGAATGCAAACACATCTAACCAGTAACCAACTGTTGATTTCCAGAAAGGTGGTGTGGTTGCAGGTCGTCCATAAAATGTGTAAGTAAGACATGCTACCAAAACAAAGGATAATACAATCGCTAACACAAGTAACACTCTCCTTGTAATAAATCTCTTGAGACAAGATTTATTTTTGTATGAGTTTATCAGATCTTCACTGGGGACTTGACGACTATATGACGGAAAATTATTCACAAGTGACCTTGGTGAACGATTCATTGTACTCGATATATCTGTGAAAATCTTGTTGAAAATGCTGAATGTTCATGCTTACGACTATCCACCACAGCCTTCTGTTTGTTGGTGCTCCGTTGTTGGCTATTGTTGATTTTAAGAAAATGCGTGAGACCGCCGATTCTGTTCATCATTTCGGATAGTTACTTGATGTCTGATGAACTCGAACCGACAAGTAATTTGTAATACACAATGTTTGCTTCATTCTTTTACTGTTGCTGTTTATATACCTTCGCTAGCCTAAAATATGTTGTGTTTTTACATACAGACATAATGGTTTGTCAAATGAAAGTAACGGCTGTCATTTAGTCAACTCAATATCTCTTGAAAATGATTGGATGTAAAGTGAAAAGTGGTTACACATTGCGTGGGTATGATTGTGACTGAGTATGTGTGGCACAGATAGTAACATAAATTTGTGGGGTGATCCAACCAACTAGATGACAAGTGTAAGTTTTAAGAAAACGCAGTAAACGTACCCTGTTGTAGATGTTGCTCTGTACAGAATTGTTTCAAGATACGTGGGTTAAATACTAAGAAGGTTACTACCAAGAAGTAGAATGTGTTTGATTAGTTGAGTATATCGATTCTGCGTGGCAGAAATATGGGTTGTGTAGACAAACAAGTTAACGTCGGAACTAAGCACGATGATAAGTTTGGACAAACGGCAGGTTGAGCAATATGCACTACAACATGATGCATTCTATCACAATATTGTGCATTCGGTTGACTGTTATTGATAATGTTGTGCATTTGGTAGGCTGTGATTGATAAATGTCCGAATTACTGCGTATTGTAGAGTCAATCACTTACAAATATTTCCAACTCTTTTTTACTTTGAATTCGTCGAAACAGCTCGACGTGATATAATTTAGTTTCAACTAAGGGTCAACAGATTGTCAGTCATCATATTTGTTGGCCTACCTACTTGAAATATTATTATTTTACCTGGTAATCTCTGAGACGGTATTGACAACCAAGATGACAATCAATAAATGTAATGCGTTGCTTCAGATTACTACATTGGTAGTACAGACAGTGTAATGCAGAGAGGCGTAAAATTATGGAGCTCAGAGCAAAACAATAATTAAGATATTCCACACACGTAAAGAAGCCTTGCATCACAAAGTCGCGGAAGTAGGGTGATGTATCCCACCGGTTGTCATTACTGTTCGTGACCTTGTACAGGTTTCACTTCCTAACGAGAAATTGTATTATGAGCTTATCTGAGTAACTACCTCGTGAAAGAGGTTCACCCGTAATTTCCTAAACAAGAGCGATAAAAAATGTCAATGAACAGTCATAAGAGCACGAAATCAGTACACCTATTTTCCTACATTCTGTAGATCAAAATCTTTGTCAAAGTTAAGTTCTTCAGAATCTTCGCCCATTCGTGTTTAGTGTGAACATTAACAGTTTATGAATTGCTTTGTATGGCTAGCTGTTTTGTGTATGTGTGAAACTACTGATAAACTGAAACTGTCTTGCAATGTGCATCTACTATTCGATTGTTAACGGTGTTGAGATCGAATCCACCGCAGGAGCGGAGCATTTCACATACCGATCTGCGAACCTTTCTCTACCTGGATTTCCTGCAGACATTAGAATTCAATCAAAAGATGAATTTCGGCATATTCAGTCACATATGGCCACTTCGATTCTTCATAATTATCTTTCCTACTATAAGCGACAGAGTGAGCTGCATTGAGTATGCATTGCGTATGCAAACCGTGTGTACAAAAGATGCCGGTGCTTGCAGGTTTCGCTTTTTCCAGCTTTCTTATCACTGGCAATGATCATTCTATTTTCAGCTGTGCTGGCTTCATTTGTTCGCTTGTGTCTTTCTGTGCTGCTATTGCTGTTGCTGAATGTACGTGGTCGAGTTGATTATCAGTTGAATCGCTGCCCAAAATTCTGTCTGCAACAAATTACTCAATATCATCAGAAGGAGAGGAAATTCGATTGGACACAGAATGGCTAGCGATAATTTTAGCAAGCATAACATAACTACATAACTGGAATCAATCACAGCGAAATAGTAGTATCCTACATTCTAACATCACTGCTCCGACACTGAGAAGTTTGTATTTTCAAACTTCACACGCTACTTCGAATGATGTTGTCTTGATCTTCGTTATTCAGGGATCGCATCATGCTAATGTTTAGTCGATCACAGTTTGCATAGGAAAATAAACGGTGTACATAACTGTGCATTATCGTTCATTATTGTATAATCTAATAAATGTATTGATTATGCCAGATTACAAAAACTGAATGGAGTGAGATTATTTATGTTAGCAAACAAATAATCAAACCTTTTCAGCACTGCACTAGGAGTTGAAAGACGAGTTTTTTCGTCGCTTGATAAAAGCCGAGTTCCCTCGGATGTCACGTAGCCGATGACTCTTCTGACAACCAGCGAATTCATTTTTCAAGGTACATGGAACTTTCCAACATAGTGTGAGACGGAAAGACTATTTCAATTTGCTGAAGAAATGAAAAGATACAACCAGGATGTTCTTGGATCCGCGAAACGCACTGAACACAGGTAGGATACCTGAGACTGGCTTCAGTGGAACTGCTGTTATACTCTGGTCATGAGGAGGGAAAAGGATCATATTCACAGGAAGATGCACGAATGCGGTTCGAACAATAGGCGCTGATAGGATAGAAATCACTAAAGCAGCCTTCAAAACAAAGAAAGTGGACAGTTCAGTGAACATCTTCCACCGCCGTGCACCTACAAACGAATACCATGACGACAAAGGTCTATTCTCTGAAAGGCTGCAGTCAATTGTTGACAGATGCCCACCGAAAGATTCGACGATTCAAAAGGGAGACCTAGATGTCAAGGTTGAAATGTACATGACCGTATATGAAGACATCATGGTACGACATGCTTTGGGAGAAAAGTCTCAACATTTATAAAGGTAAGAGCAAGATTCAACTATACAACACAACACGATGGAGATTCTTTGTGGGACGTTAACACCTTTGAATATCTTGACAGAATCATCGACAACCAAGGTGGATCCGATGCAGATGAGAGGGTACGGATCGTCAAAGCGACGGCTGCAATTAAACAATTTAAAAATATCTGGGACTCCAAACAAATATCAATTAACACCAAAATCAGTATTTTCAATACAAATGTCAAGACAGTTCTAATGCGTAGACTTAAAACTTCAAGAACTAACAAAGCCATCATCCAGAAGTAACAAGTATTCATAAACAGTTATCTTTGCAAAATTCTTCGAATTCGTTAGCCAGACACAATCAGCCAGAGCCTACTCTGAAGTAGAAAAGCCGAATTCCAGTGAAGGGAGAAATCAGGAAGAAGCGGTGAAAGAGGTAAAGACGCACTCTTAGAAAAGCATTCAACCACCTCATAAGACAAGAACTTACAGAGAACTCTCAGGATAAAAGGATAACTGGAAGATCAAGGAGCACATTACGCCGAGAATAAAGAAACACATGAGAAGAATGAACAACAACTGAAAGGAACTGGAAAAAGAAGCTCCGGATAGACTTGGTTGCAGAAAACTGGTCAGCGGCCAATGCTCCAATAAGGGCAACAAGCGTAAGTAGGTAGGTTAGTAAGTAAACAGGTGCAACTATCCACTGCCCTTAGCCAAAAACGAATCTGTAGAGTCACCTCCTTCACTTAATGAAAACTATCAGAATAAATAATATAAATAGACCATTTTAAACCAACTGCCTTCCTAAAGTCATTGATGAAGTTTTCTTAGACAGCTGAAATATCATGATCACGGAATGAAATCTCAGGTCAATCCAACCGCGGAAAATTCGTTTTCAACTCAGTATTGAACCTACAAATAGAAATGCATTTCAACAGAGTGAACAATAAATGAGGAAAGCGAACTAAATTGTTTTTTACATTTACGTGTTTAACTGAAAGCAGAGACATTCAACTTCATGCCTCAACTCTTTTTCAAATTGGAAATAAGCGGAAAGCTTGTCCAATATGCATATCATGAGTATCATAGTGAAACTGAGAACAATAGTGAAGAATTGGAAAATGTGCGTTTCAATTGTCTTGAATTATCGTCAACCTCGAATGACATGTACGTTATACTAATCACCTTGAGCAGAATCAACGACAACTCATTGGAAGTGATTAGTCCAATGAGTGAAAAATACATTCCGCTCAATTCATTCGATATCTGTAGATCTGTCACGCACTTGAAACAATTCGAGATAATCAGGTGTGAATGAAATGTCAGTTAAAAGTTTCCAATTTTAATATTAGATAAATTGTGCACCATATTGTGTTCGAGTATGAAACCTTCAGTTCAGATCGATGTTTTTCTACACAGTGTTTGCAAACAGATGTACTCGTGAAGATAAGCTGTGAACATTTGTTACATAAATTCATCACAACAACGCAAGTAATGAGATGGAGACCATCAATTCCTTGTTGGTAAATATCAAGTTTCTGAGAGAAGAGTGTTTTCGATGTGATTTGAGGAGCCATCACGCAATGATTTAAACCATGTTCAGGCACAGCAGTGAGACGAGTCGAATTTCGTTTGAGTGGCTCAATTCATAAACGTTTTGAGCAGAAACTTATTGCCGTTGAGTGAAGTGTTTGAGGCAGATTCGTTCATCAGAATGCAAACTGAATCCTGCCTCTATATAGATGATCACGGAGCTAATTCGCCTTACATGCGATTGCTTCAAGGAAGAATGATAGTGCATTATTCTCGGATGGGCTGGAAACATACTTTGTCTATCACAACACGTGACCTGTTCACACATAGTTCAGACGTGCATAACGGACAATTGGTTGGACCTGTTGGTATGTGTTTGTCAATTGTGTTGAGAAGGAATAATTGTGGTGAAACTTCATTCTCCTGGTCGATTACAGACAGTAGTGCAAATGAATTTCATGAGTAACAACTGCAAGTGCACAAGCACACAAGTGTTGTAGACTGAATATGGAACGCTACTATGAGCTCATTGAGATGTACAATGATGTGATTGGAAGTCAGTGAATCATGGACATTATTCATGTGCAAATACACAAATCAACCTGAACCACACATCAAAAGTCATAACCGAATTCGAATGGAGTATGTGAGATGATTGCATATCACAATGAATGAATAATGAGCTGCACCTCAATGGAACAGTGGTAAGAATAGATCGTCTTACCGGAGCTCTTATATCAGGCTGAATTTTATAATATGAGATACGAATTTTTTTTCTTATTTAATAATACAATTGAATAATGACGGATATAATTTTTAACTGGTCCAACTTTTGAAACTACAGATTTCGCTTTCGTTTTAAACAGATTTATATGTCTATTATCGCATAAATAGCCAGTTTCAGGCACCATTTACTCGTTCACTTTTAATAATAGGTATGTTATTTAGGATGCTCGATGAGAGCTTAAATCTGGTAAGTCTGTGCAAAAACAGTCCATCTAGATTAATTGGCATATCTTGATTATAATGCTGTACAGCAGTACAGTACAGGCTCCAGATTAATCCGTTCGATCATGAGCTTACTGCATTAAGAGATTGTACTCTATATTTTCATCATCAGTTAGCATTTGGAACAAAAGAAATTTTCAGTAAATTATACATACATATATATATATATATACATGCATATATATGTATATATGTCTATATATACATACATATATTTGATATTAAGTTTTCTAATTCGTTTTTCAATCTTATCAATTTGATTGATTGTCGATTAAATGGTATTGTAGCAGTAGGTTGACTAATTTTATTTAATTTTACAGTAGTAGACAATGGATTATCAGCTCCAGTATTTGAAATAGTTGATGCCTCAGTGATTGATGGTTATGTGGGTACTTTAGGCAGTTGAACAAATTGAGGATTAGCAAATACAGCGAAAAATTCTGTTTTCAGTATACTGGCATCATGTACAACTTTTTGAGAGATTTGGTTGTTGTTCATGCACTTACTTACTTACTTACGCCTGCTACTCCCATTGGAGCATAGGCCGCCCACCAGTTTTCTCCAACCAACTCTGTCCTGGACTTCTCTCTCCAGTTCTGTCCAATGTTTGATCATTCCTCTCATATCTTTCTCTATTTCTCGGTGTAGTGTGTTCCTTGGCCTTCGTCTCTTCTTTTCGCTTTGAGTGTTCCATGTGAGTGCTTGTCTCGTGACGCAGTTAGGTGCTTTTCGTAGTGTGTGTCCTATCCACTTCTACCGCTTGTTCCTGATTTCCTCCTGCAGTGGAATCTGATTTGTTTTCCCCCACAGTACGTTGTTGATGGTGGTGTCTGGACAACGAATACGAAGTATTTTGCGTAGACAGCTGTTAATAAACACTTGTATCTTCTGGATGATGCATTTCGTAGTTCCTCAGGTTTCCGCCACAATCAGTAGAACTGTCTTCACATTTGAATTGAAAATCCTGATTTTCGTTTTGATTGAAAAATGTTTGGAGTTCCAGATATTTTTCAACTGTAGAAATGTAGCCCTTGCTTTGCCAATCTGTGCCTTCCCATCTGCATCGGATCCACCTTGATTGCCGACGATGCTGCTCAGATATGTAAAGGTGTTAATGTCCTCCGGAGAATCTCCATCAAGAGTGATTTGGTTGGTGCATGTTGTGTTGCATCGGAGAATTTCGCTTTTTCCTTTATGTATGTTGAGACCTACTGCTGCAGAGGCTGCTGCTTCGCTGGTCGTCTTCTCTTGCAGTTGTTGTTGCGTTGGCGATGGAAGGGTCAGGTCATCTGCGAAGTTCAGATCGTCCAGCTGCGTCCAAACTGTCCAGTTGATACCAAGATTTCCTCCAGATGTTGACGTCTTCATAATCCAGTCGATCACCAGGAGAGAGAGAAAGGGTGAGAGTAAGCAACCTTGCCTCACACAGGTCTTGACCTCGAAAGAGTCTGTCAGCTGACCTCCGTGCACGATTTCGAATCCATCATAAGAATTCCGTATGATGATAACTGTTTTCTGAGGCACACCGTAGTGTCGAAGAAGCCTCCGCAGTGTTTTTCTATCCACGCTATCGAATGCTTTCTCGTAGACGGTGAAGTTGATGTACAGTGGTGAGTTCCATTCAATTGATTGTTCCACAATGATCCGTAATGAAGCAATTTGGTCAGTACACGATCTATCTTTGAGAAATCCAGCCTGTCGATCTAGAAGTTGGGCGTCTACGAAGTCCTTCATTCTGTTCAACTATACCCTGTTGAAGACTTTGCCTGGTATTGAAAGAAGAGTGATGCCTCTGTAGTTCTCACGCTTGCTGAGATCGCCTTTCTTTGGTATTTTGATCAGGTATCCTTCTTTCCAATCTGATGGTACTTGTTCCTCATCCCAAATCTTCTTGTAGAGGATGCGAAATATTTTCACAGTTGCTTCTGCATCTGCTTTCATTTCCTCTGCTGGAATGTTGTCTGGTCCTGCTGCTTTGCCGTTCTTGATTTGTCTGATGGCCATACTGATCTCCCCATCCGTATGTGCGCCAAAATTAATTGGGAGATCCGTGGATGCTGCTTCGATGTTGTGTGTGTTCAGTGGAGCTGGTCGATTCAATAGTTCCTTGAAGTGCTTGACCAACCTATTGCGCTGTTCTTCAGTGTTGCTGATTACTTTGCCTCCCTTACTTTTCACTGGTCGTTCCGGTTTACGATAGTTCCCGAGGAGCTTCTGTGTAGTTTCGTGCAATTGTCTCAAGTTTCCGTCTCTTGTAGCCTTTTCCGCCGTCATTGCTAGATCTTCCACATATTTTCGTTTGTCAGCTCTGATGCTCTTCTTCACTTGCCTGTTTGCTTCTGTGTATGCAGTTTGTGCGGTAATGTTCTCCGCTCTTGTTCGGCTGACATTGATTGCTGCCTTCTTGTTCCTCCTTTCTTCAATTTTCGCAAGAGTATCAACAGAGATCCATTCCTTGTGATGGTACTTCTTGTGACCCAGAATCTCGTTACATGTTGATGTGATTGCCTCCTTGATCCCTTGATCCCAATTGTTCTCCAATGTTGCTTCCTCTCCATTGAGTAGATCCTGAAAGGCCTGGAATATATTGGTGAGTGCTATCTTGAATTCGTTGATTTTTACGCTCTCCCGCAGAAAGGCCGTATTAAACTTGTGTGATGTTGTCTATTCCGTTGTCCAGTGCTTCTTTAGCTTGAGTTTCATTTTTGCCATCAGCAAATGGTGATCTGAGGCTATATCAGCTCCTCTCTTGGTTCTCACATCCTCCACAGTCCTTCTGAACGTTTTGTTGATACAGATATGGTCAATTTGGTTTTGAGTAGTGTGGTCCGGTGAAATCCATGTTGCTTTGTGTATGCGCTTGTGAGAGAATATTGTGCCACCGATCACTAGTTTCTTGAAGGCACATAGGTTTGCGAATCTCTCACCGTTTTCGTTCCTTCCCCCCCAGTCCATAATGTCTTCTTGTCCATGCCAACCTTGACGTTCAGGTCTCCCATAAGAATCGTCAAATACTTTGGTGAACATTTCTCGACGATTGACTGCAGCCTTTCGTAGAACTGATCTTTAACGTCATCATTGTAGTCATTGGTTGGTGCATAACATTGGATGACGTTCATTGTAATGTCCTGTTTCTTTGTTTTGAAGGATGCTTTAATGATCCTGGGTCCATGAGATTCCCATCCTATCAGTGCCTTTTGTGCATGATTGGACATCATCAGTGCAACTCCTTGTGTATGTGAAGCGTTTTCCTCTTCAAGACCAGAGTATAACAGCAGTTCCCCTGAAGCTAGTCTCAGTTGTCCTACCTGTGTCCAATGCCTTTCACTGATGCCGAGCACCTCGAGGTTGTATCTTTTCATTTCTGCCGCAACAAGAAATAGTCTTCCAGTCTACCAAAATGTACGAACGTTTTATGTACCTAAAAAAATGGTTGCTCTGGTTGTCAGAAGAGGCATCGGCCCCGTGACTTCCGAAGGAACTCCGCTTTCATCACGCGATGTCACAATTCTTCCTCCAACTACCAGGGCAGAGTGAAAATGGTTTGAAATAGCTCTTCTGGTCAGCGTTTTTTTGGCAAGTTAGTTTATGACGGAATGGGGTCACCAAATCCATGTCCAAACCTCCTGCTCTACCAAGGGTTGGGACCGGCAGTAGCCCCGAAGGTTCTACTGGCGGAGTTCATTCTCGATTTGGTCGATTAAATCAAATTATTCAATCAAAACAATCGCGTTTATGCATAGCTCTGGATATTTTAGATCCAATCAAATTATTACAATTAACCAATGAAATTGGATTGGAAATTTGTGCTATCAAATTACATTTGGATATTTTATTGTCCAATCAAAATCCCGAAATGATTATTCAAGGTTTATACGATTTATCAATGAAATATGGTTTTTTAATCATTGAAGATAGGTAAATGATGGACAGATGCTAGGATAACAAAACATAGTCGCTTTAGAATTATTTTTAAATCCATTTTATATTATTATATATATTATTAATTTTAGCATCATCATTAGTTTACAGTTGGTATTTACTGATTATTTATCATTTAAACCAAGAATCGAGTTCCGGTAACTGACTCATATCAACAACTTGTCGAAATCGAATCGTGCGATCTACGATCTTGCGCGTGAACGCTAATGGTGGTCTAAAAGTGATATACTTTCATGATTTCAACGATGATCAACAATCTTAATAGCTCCATAATGGGAAAAATAATTATTTACTTTGAAAATTTGATTTTCTCATTTTCGTTGTGAATATCTTCAATGATTCGCAGTCAGTTTCGGAACTGGTTTCTTCTCATAATGAACGGATGTTTGAAGAAACTAGTTTAGTTTGGTAAAAGTCTTTTGTTATATATTCCGGATGACAAAATTGTTTCATTTAGTCAAGATTCAATTTAGTTGTGTAACTGCCCGAAGGCCTTCTGGCTTTACTTCCGGTCCCAAGCCTTCATGAAGGAAAACGGTTGTGCATGTGATTAGCGACCCAATCTCGTAAAAACCCATCTCGCTCAACAGATGCTGAACAGAATAATAATTCGCTGGTGTCGGCCTATACTTTATTAGAAGTGACGGGCGTAAGTAAGTCAGTAATCAGGTGATTAAACGAATTTAGCAAAGACTTCCGTGACTGATTGACTTCGAACTACCTAGTATTCATCAGTAGATTGTATGTACAATCGTGTACTTTCTGTTGGATGTGGACCAAATCACCTACCATCACAATTAGCAATTTTACTATTGTTCTGTTCATTGACCTACTATAGAACTGAAGAATTCATTCTTATTTATATTGAGATCGATTATAAATTATTTAGTTCCGTATTTCGAAAATGTTATGTTAATCAGTAAGAAAATTGCTGTCCATTCATTGTAGTGCACCTTTTTAATGTTATTAAAACAAGGGTATTTTTCGGAAAACCTCTGTATTTAGGTTTCAGTCTGATATACATTTTCAGTCATATGAAATGTATTACGCGTATTTGTAATCAACACCAAATTTGATTGTTATCCCAGTCGGAGATGTTAACACAGATCTATTATGAATGAGTGCCTTGGTGGGCAGAGTAAACTTCTACTTTCCGAATGCTCCCACTTAGACCACGCGTATTTTTTCAAGTTTTCAATATACCAGTAACATTACTTTTTTGCTATCATTGAGTATTTGAATTCATCACATGAGACCCAATAAATCAGTCAATCGCAACGTAGAACTTCGTACATACGTCTAACAGTTCATGTCACCATGCCACAACGGCATGGGGATGTAATTGTCAGTTCGAATCCAATAGTAGTAAAGCTAGTAAAGGTATTATTAGTTGTTGGAGAGGTTTGCATAATCTCGTCTGACTGGCTGCTGAACAGTATACTAGCCCTTTGGTTAGCAAGCGCAATCGTGCTTCCTGTATCCGTGCGGAGATGTCATCAGTCACCAGGTCATCAGCAAGGATGAGACTCCCGAGATTAGTGAGGCGGTCAACACGTTCGACCACTTCACTCCCTATCACTTGTTCAAGTACCGATGCAACACATTCTTGAAGCAATATTTCGCATTTCGAGGGGGAAAACCGCATTTCGAACATGCTTCCTTGGGGTAGTCAGAAGACTCTGCATTTTGTCAGCGTCTTCACCAAGTAGAACTATGTCATCGGCATATTCTAAGTTAATAAGCGAGCCACCAGTTAGAAGGTCTAATCCTCAAAATTCAAACTAGGATAAGGATATTTCTAGGAGCATGTCTATGATAAAATTAAACAAGAATGGAGAACGCGGACATCCCTGAAGGACACCACTTGAACAGACGAATGCCGGTGACGGTTCGCCATATACTCTAACCCAATCAGTAATGATCAAGTTGAGAGCATGTATAAGGTTAAAGTTCTTATTCGGTACACTTTTCAATGACAGACACTGCCACAGAACTTCACGATCCACTGAATCAAATGCCGCCTTAATGTACAGGAAAAAAACTATTGTAGGACACCTAAATGTGTGTCTGTGTTCCAGGACCTGTCGTAGTGTGAAAATGTGGTCTATACAGCCACGTTCAGGTCGAAAACCAGCCTGGTTTTCTCTAGTCTGCTCTTCACGAGCTATCGTTAAGTGTCGAAGTAGTATTGGGTCCAATATTCTAGATACTATATTATTTAGGATGAGATTGCGTCCAGTTTCCAGATTCTATCTAAGACAGTCAATCTAGCTCTTGAAACTGGGCCGGCATCCTTAAAAAACCTAAGAGGTCGATTTATCAGGACCCGTTGCTCTCCCTCACTTCAGTTTCCCATCACTTTCTAAACTTCATGAAGAGTCAGGGGACTTACATCGATTTGTCATTCAGGATGACTGGGAATCGTGGGTAACCGAAGTGTGGCTAAAGGCCTGTTGAACTGATGCCTAAAGTGTTCTGGTCATCGGTTCAGTCTCCTGGATTGAGAATAGATAAGAGGACCATCCTTTTCCGAGGCAATCTCATCCACATTTGGGTTTCTTATTCCAGTTTCCTTGATGATTCTGCATAGTTGCTTACTGCTGCCCATCGCCTCTGCTTTTTCCGTCATTCTCGCCTTCGCAACCCACCACTATTCTCGATCTTTGCGTAGGCGTTTTATCAGCATGCACCCAAGCTGACTCCGCTGTTCATCATGTTCAGAGCCAGGTGAGTTTTCGAGCATCCATCAGTTCTGTAGATGCTACTGAGATCCATCGCTTCTTCCTAGACTTCTAAGCTTAATTATCATTGGGTAAAACCATAAAAGAAAGAATGCGAGATTCGAAACTGAATAAATGTACATTATTTGGAAAGTTATTATTCGCAATTTGGTTGTTGGATTTCATTTAAATCATGAA
>CALYCR020003090.1:0-43620 GCA_944470395.2 Schistosoma turkestanicum
AGTAGAACTGTCTTGACATTTGTATTAAAAATTGTGACTTTAGTGTTGATTGATAGTTGTTTTGAGTTCCAGATGTTGTTCAGTTGTATAAATCTTGTCTTTACTTTGCCGAAAAGAATAATTATAAGTAAGAATAATTTTTAAAAATCCATAGGAAAAGACAAAATGTGAACTTGAACAATATTGTTTTAAGACACAGAAATCAAGCCTGAAACACTGTTAATTGTGATCACTTTCTCATTGTTTCATTAATAAAATTCGATAAGTTTATCGTAGTTTTCTTACTAGTAGAATACAATACACTGAACTTAAATTCATACATGATGTTTTTACTTACATTTGTACACATTTAAATCATGAATCAATCATTGTTAGACCACCATTCAAAACCTAGAAGCACTGGATGGCCATTTCGTTCTGGTTAGCTGTGCGCATCCACGACTCTTGCTACTCGCAGCATTCGAACCTAGAGCTTTCATTCTTGCCGTCGAACGCGCTAAGCCTTTGGACTATGTAACTAGTATCCAACGGTTTTGATGTTAAACTCTGATCAATCTCATGATCTAATGCTTCCAGGTTTACTAATGCTGGTCTAACACTGATTCATTCATAATTTCAATGTGTACAAACAACCTTGTCCGTAGTAATACTACTACAATGCAAAATTTACATTATCTTTTTGTGAATAATAAGAAAAAGGAACTAACCTCACTTATACTGTTTTTTTTTAAAATAAAAAATTTAAATTATTTGAAGTTGTTGTTATAAACCAATCCGTTTTATTTTTTGTTTGTTTATTCAAACAAACAAACTAACAGTGGTAATCCAGAAGGATTAATTCGTGTCACTGAATTAGCTGATCAACTTGTTCAAGGTGGAGATTTTGATGTTTATCAAAAAACATTTGATGATATCAAAAAATTGATTGAATGTACAAAACAATATGAAGCAGACGATGAACTTGATGTTCTCGGTCAAGAATTCGATGAAAAACAAACAAACAATAAAGGTTTGTTTGTTTGTTTGTTGAGTTTTTTCAGTTTGAAAATAAACTGCATTACGGGGTTGTGAAGATTGTTAAGTTTTTTTTTTTGAAACCATGAATTGATCAATGTTAGACCACCATTAGAATAACTGGAAGCACTGGATGGCCATTTCGTCTTGGTATGAGAGACTGTTTGGCAGTACGCATCCACGACTCCTGCACCCCGCAGGATTCGAACTCAGGATCTTCGGTATTGTAGGCGATCGCCTAACCGTCGAACCACTGAGCCGGTATCTAACGGTGTTATTGTCTAACTTGATCGATTCATGGAGTTGCGCAACCTCATACACAGTCTTCGGTAGTTACTGTCTACACCCGAACAGGTTGAACTGTCAGTAGTATTTAATATTTTGTGTGAAATCAAATCTCGGGTTCGAACCCTGTGGGATGCAGGAGTCGTGGATGCGCACTGCTGAGGAGTCCCATACCAGGACGAAACGGCCGTCTTCCAGTGCTTGCAGGTTTCTAATGGTGGTCTAACATTGATCGATTCGTGGTTTCGAAAAGAATGAAAATAAGCTTTCAATAATATTTTGTTGTCAGTCAGTTTGGCAGACAGATACAACACAGAACTTCGTACGTATGTACATCAGTGCAGGTTGCTATACCGCATTAGCACTGAGATATACAAATGTCGATTCAATGCCCACAGTACTGGTGGTTGCAGAAGTAGGAGCAGTAATCGGAGAGATTAAGGTTCGACGATCTGATTTGAGTAGTATAATTGAATGAACTGAATTTAGAAAGGAAAAGATAGAGTTGAGGAGGAATTTAGAAGATTAGAATTTGAAGGGGAAACAAAGGATGAATGCATCTGCGTCATTGCAAACGGTTTTGAGCCATGTCATTCAGGATCTCTAATCATCGACTACTACCATCTTGCGGACCTCAACCAGGTAGTTGACATTTGCCAACATGGCTCGGTCTAGCTGCCAGTGACGTCATGGATTTGTGCCATGTTTTGGTTTGGCCGCCCCTAGCTTTCTTCCAACCTACTTCTACACTGCAAAACATCACTCGTTATGGCAATCGGTTGTTGAGCATAATTTGTGCTCTCTTATAACCGCTGATAGCTAAATCCCACTCACTTCTTTCTCGTGGCGAGTATGTTATTTACAAAATTGAGAAGACGAAAAGCGGAGGTTGGGCACTTAAACGGGATTCGTGCGTACGGAGGATCTTCCAATGTGAGATGAAAAATCCCGATTCCAAACCAATGATGACTATAGGCTTCAGGATCCTCAAAGAATGAATGGCGCTTTAATCTATCCTTGATCACTGATTATTATGAGGCTGCATCTCTTTTAAAGTTGCTACTCTGCTATGTAGATTATAAGGAATAAGTCGAGAGCTCAAAAAAGTCGCCTTGTAAGGTAAACGACCCGACTCAGTCTGGGCAGCCGGGCAGTAATTATCCTCCCAATGTTTATGTGTTTAACTGAATATTGCTTTATAATGACAAACTGAAATTGTAAAAACAACACAAATTTGTTTGCTGACTAAAGGACGAGAGTACTGCGCAGTAGTTCGCTCCGTCCTACATTATGGCTCTGAAACTTGGCCGGTAAGAGTAGAAGATATTCGTAGGTTACTGGTTTTCGATCATAGATGTCTTAGAAGCATTGCTCGTATACCGTGGGACAACCGTATAAGCAATGCTGTCGTTAGGAAACGAGTACTAGGTAAGGATGGCAGATCAATAGATGAAGTGGTGAAACTTCATCAGTTGAGGTGGTTGGGACATGCGTTACAAATGGCCGACCACTAACTGCCTCGACGAGCTATGTTTTGTGATATTGGAGTAGGTTATGAGAAAGCTTGGGGCGGCCAGACCAAAACATGGCAGAAATGCATGAAGTCACTAACATCTGGAATAAGTCATGTAGACTACCTGGATGGGGTCCGCGAGATGATAGTAATCGATGGTTAGAGAGACTCTAAATGATAAGGCTCAAAACCGTTAGCAATGTCGCAGGCGCCTTCATTCTTTGTGTTCTCTCAATTCCTAAACTTTTTAATTCCTCGTCACCTTTTTTTCTTTCAAGTATGTTTCACTACATTCTACTTCTTGAATAACATCGTCAAATCCTAATCTCTCCAATTACTGCTAATACTTGAACTATCTCTACTACTATTGGATTGGTATGGAAACTTCAACTTATTTACGTACGTACGTACGTGCGAAGTTCTATGTTGTTGATTGATTGACATTCGCCTGTTACACCCAATGGAGCACAGGCTGCCGATCAGTTGATTCTTCAACCTATTCTGTCCTGATAATACTCCAAAATTACTTCACTAAATTGACATAATCATACACTGTAGTGAATTTCTCTTTTTTAAATTTTCTTCCAATTCGTTTTGTATAATTCATTTTCCAACTAATCACAATTTGTATAATTTTTTAAATTCCAATTCTCTTAAATATCTTTATCATTTAAATTAGATGAAATAATCAAATCAACTGACAAACATGATACTGTTACTAATGATCATAATCATACTCATCATCAACATCAACATCATCACAATGACACAACTACAACCACAACCACAATTATGTGGCATTTAAAACGTTCAAATAAACCGAACACAAAGATTGAAGGACCGTATACTACGGAACAAATAAAAGTATGGCTTCAAGATGGTACATTCAATCAAGATGATTGTAATCATGTTTTATTACGTGAATCAACAAAATCCGATGGACAATTTTATCATATTACACGTATTGATTTTGATTTGTATGAATAAAAATTCTCTGTTTTTGTTTGTGGTCAATATGTATTCTTTCCTCTGTTGTAAATAATAATGATAGAAACAGATTTGTAAATATATAGAAATCTCTGATGTGTTTTGTATTTTGTCTGTTCGGTTTTGTTTTTCTTTCATGTCATTCAATTCATGTGTATATTGGAATAGAATATTTTATTTTTAATCTACTTGATTAGTTATTCGATAATATTGTAACATGTCTATAAGCAAATGATATGCTTGAATGCTGCTATTACGTGTTCACCTAACTCTCGGTTAAAGAGAGTAAACACAAAGGATGCAGTGACATGATAGACTATTCTCATTCATTTGTCTCTGGCCCGGCTAACTAACTACTAAAATAATAATACATCAATCCATGATAATCAAGGATTTTCAGAGTGGGCAATGTGAGCTTAAGGTCAGCTGATGCGAATATATGTACGATCAAAAGTACAGAATTAGGACCTTTCGAAGTGAGTTCTGGGGATCTAACCTCCTCAAGAAAATCACACATTTGAACATTTATGTAATAGGAACTGTACACATTGGAATGTGGCTTATACACTGCGAACTAATATTTAGTTGGGGAATATAAGTGTAGTAGTAGCAGTAGTAGTAGTAGTATATTCTTCACACTCCCGGCACTTTTCCCTGATTTCTTCCTCAGCCGAAATATGGTTTGTTCTCTTCCACAGTTGGTTATTGGTGATGATGTCTAAAGTGAGTATTTTGTGTAAACAGAACTGTTAATAAGTACCTGTATCTTTTGAATGATGGCTTTCGTAGTTCTTCAACTTTCCACTCCATACGATAAACGTGTTTTGATGTTGTTGGTGATACATAGATTGGATTAAAGCATGAATGTGTAGCTGCACGCTGATTGGCTCTTTCGTATCCACTCAGTGTCAGTCGATGCTGAGGGAACATTCTAGGATTTCCTTATATAACAAAACTATCAATATACTAACAAAGAATGAATGCACCTGCGCGATTGAAAATGATTTTGAGGCTTGTCATTCAAGGTCTCTAACTACTGGTGACTTTCGTCTGGCGGACCTCAACCAGGTAGTCGACAACTACCGATATGACTCAATCCACTTGTCAGTGACTTCATACATTCGTGCCATGTTTTGGTCTGGCCGCCCCTAACTTTCTTCCAGCCTAAACGTACACTACAAAACATAACTAGTCGAGGTAGTCGGTGGTTAGCCATACGCAACACATGTTTCAACTACCTCAGTTGATGAAGATTCAATACTTCATCTATTGACCCGCCATCCTTACCTAGAACTCGTTTCCTAATGGCAGTATTGCTTACTCCGTTGTCTTATGATACATGAGCAATGCTTTGAAGATATCTGTGGTCGAAAACTAGTAACCTACGAATATCTTCTACTCTTACCGGCCATGTTTCACAGCCTGAGTGTAAGACAGAGCGAACTACTGCACAGTACTCTCGTCCTTTAGTCAGCAAACGGATATCTCGCCTGCACCATAAGATATGAGAGGAATGAACAAACGTTAGACAGAACTTGAGAGGGAAGCCCAGGACAGAGTTGCTTGGAGAAAACTGGTGGGCGGCCTATGCTTCACAGGGGGTAACAGGCGTAAGTAAGTACCATAAGTTACGGAGGTTGGCAAAAGCTAATCGAGACTTCTGTATCCGTACTGAGATTTTGTCAGAATGAATAATAATTCCGACCTTTGCCGAGATAGTTTTACTCACATTCGGAATCCTAATATCGGTTTCTTCTATAGGTCGGAACAACTGTCTACTGTTGCCTATCACCGCTGCCTTTTCCATCTCGCTCGCTTTCGCCACCCAACAGTTCGCGGTCGTTGCGTAGGCTTTTTATCAGCCTGCGCTCAAGCTGACTCCTCACTTCATCATGTTCAGAGCCAGGTGAGACGATTTTTCGAGCATCCATCAGTTCGGTAGATGCTACTGAGATCCACGGCTTCTTCCTAGCCTTATGGTTTACCTAAAGAGTAGATATCGCCGCCATTTCCACAGCTTTTTGATATCATTCCAAACTACCTCTGGATGGGAATGACTTTCACGGTCGCCTAACTGTTTTTCTAGTTGCTCCTGGAATATATTCTTAGCTCTGCTATCATTAGTTAGAACCCTGAGAGGTCTTCTGGTGGTATTTTTCCTACGTCCAGTAAGTCGTAAACAAATACGCGCTCACACTAGAGCATGATCTGAATATGAACATGTGCCCCAGAACGAGCGAACGTCAGAAAGACCCCTGGAAGCAGCATCAGGGCTACCGGATAAACGAGGAGTAAATCGAGCTGCTTCTTTATTTCGACAAGGTCATATCAGAATAATAATTTTACTAGGATCTTGTATGCGCGTTTCCGAAGCGCAGCATACATCGATGGCACGCGATTCTAAAGTCCTAGCCAATGAAGCCTGTTGCCCTATTTGACACAATGTCCGTACATTAAAAGCTCAAACATGTAATTTACAACGAGGTTTCAGGAGAATAGGTATAACTTATTGTGAAATCGCACCGCTTGGATTCGATGTGCATTGTGATAAAGTGGTGTGTGAAGAGTTAGTCGTGTAGATAAGAGAGGTATTAAAGGGTGTAGGAAGGATTTGATTTTGACAAGTTTGGTCTCGTGCTGTTACGGGTATGAGGGCGATTGTCAATTCCCGGCAGCCCACAACGTGGAAGGTTGTTTCTTGAGGGACCTGAAGAGGAAGGTAGATTAGTGTTGATCTTGGAGACCTGGGAGCTTGATGATAGAGCCCAAGAGAAAACTGCTTGAGGCCGGGCACGCATGGCATTTTTATGAAAAGTTTTTTGAGTAGTAGCTCTGCTCTTGAAAGCACCCTTACCGTCGGAGACGGAAATCCGTGAGGTGTGACAGTTTTAGGGTCGACCTTTTCCAACCATTCCTTCCTTGTGAGAAAGCAGCATCACAGTAGAGGCTGGTTGTCCGAGTGAGGTGAGCTGAGGTGAGGTGACGTCAAGTAAATGACGCTACTCGGATCCTGTATCGGCGTTTCTGAGATCAGTGTTGATATTGGAGACCTGGGAGCGTGATCACAGAGCCAACAGACGACTGCTTGAGGCTGGTCACGCACGGCCTTTTTATGAAAGGTTTTTGAGTACTAGCTCCGCTCTTTAAGGCCCCTAGTGAGCACCCTTACCCAAAGAGACGGAAATCCGTGAGGTCGGGTGAGGCGCGACCTTTTTAGGGTCGACCTTTTCTAACCCTTCCTTCCTTGTGAGAAAGCAGCATCACTGTAGATGCTGGTTGTCCGAGTGAAACACCTTATTGCTGTCACACCCTTCAGCAGTCAGCAGTACGACTTCGCCCTCAGACTTCGAGTAGCTGCTTTCAGTCTCATCGTTCTCCAATCGACCTGCCTGGCATGGTAGAACCTTCAGGAACATATGTTTCAACTAATATAGCTCGGTTGGGTCATCGCGATAGGCAAGCCCGACCACCACATCAAGGTAGCAGCTACGCGTGGGATTCAGGAGAACATCTTGAATGAACTGGTGTCCGAGAATACCAAACATTAAGAATAGCTGGGTTGTAATAAAGAGATAATTATAGCAGATTTTCATATCGAGAATCGTGACTGGTGTCGGTTGTAGAAAAGAAGTCCTTGTTTTGCTAATCCGTGTCGTCACTTGCCATCAGAACCATCTTATTTGTCGATTACGCTACTCAGGTATGTGATGGTTTTCAATCCTTCCCCACCAAGTTTAATTTGATTGTTTCATATTTTGTTGTATCGGAGGATATTGCTTTTTCCTTTGTGTATTCTGAGATCTACTACTACACACAGGCTCTTGCTATACTGATCTTCTGCTCCTGTGTTTGTTATGATACTAAATACAACTTAATATTTTCAATACGTGCTGAGAAATATCATGTTCTTCACATTAACAGGATACCAACATTTACCTGGGAATAACATAGATTGCTTAACTTAATAATGAATATATTTAGCAACAATAGGAATAGAATAAAACTATTTAGTCAAGCATTGCTTTGTCACAGAATACTTCATACTACTTAAATTCGTCCGGTAGTAGTATACGGACACTATTCAAGATCAAAAATGCAAGTAGGAGGGATTTTTGAGACGCACTAGTGGCAGACTGAAATGACGGTGTGAAACGAAAAACTTGAAACAAATTTCTGCAAAATTCTTGATAGATTTGTGAAAAGAAAGCTGACTAGAAATGTTTGACTGTTAGGGATGTACCCAAGGAGGTTGTTAAACATGTATTGTATAAACTATGAATTTATTACAATCGGTCGGTGAACTACTACGCAGAACCCCGTAGGTACGTACATTGAGAATTAATCGATCATGTTAGTTCTGCTTCAATCAACTACAGGTATATATTAGCTTGACATAATTTTTGGTGAGTTAACTTTTCACGGGATATGGTCGCTAACCCCTTTTATCTGACCCTACTTCTTTTAACTGGGTTTGTGACCGGCAGTAGATCTAGGGAGGCTTTAGATGAAGTTCTCAATTTTTGAAAAAGATTCAGTGTTGTGTGTTCTTAGTGACTTGAAAGTGTGACTACATAAGTATGTATATACACATATATATATAACCAAAAGAACAACTGCTTGAGACTAGTCATGTAAGACCTTCTACGAAGAGGATTTTGTTGTGTTAACTTCATAATTGTACTGTCTTATCACAAGTGAGAAAGTAAATCTGTGTAATATAATAAGATTTAGCATTTTTAGAGTCAACTGTTTCATTGACATTACAGATGTTGATTGTTTGAAATAAAAAACACCTGAAAACCGTTATACTTCTAGTACAATAATTAGTACAACATAACCCGAAAAACTTAAATTTCTGTTTTTATTCTTAGCATTCTTCTATTTGAAGAGGCAGAACCTAACGAAATCAGTTTTCTAATCAATAAACCTAACTAAACTGAAGTCCCAACCTTATCCTGTAGAAAAATTAACTCACCGAAAATTATGTCAAGGTAATATAGTTGATTGAAGCAGAACTAACATGATCGATTAATTCTCAATGTATATATAGTGTATAATTGACCTTAAGTTAATCGATTTTCGTTTTCCAAAAATGTATTTTAGTGCATTGTTTTGCAATACAAATAAAATAAAATAACTACTGACAATAATTTACAATTACATTTTGATTTTAATAAAGAATATTGTTTCTTCATGTAAATTAGGATAAAATATTGATTTTAGGAAGTTGATCAAAGCATCATCGAATGTACTTGACTGTGTTATTAACAGTGCGATTAGTACTCAGTCAGTTAGTGTGTATTGAAAAAACTCTTGTTAAATACGATTGATTTTCTCGATTCTAGTGTGAAACTATGACTAGTGAAGTTCACTTATGTTTTTGAAGTAAGTTAGGTGCCCAACAATGCAATTGAAATGGATTTGAAATATTAAAAGAGTCTGTATCGATTCACTGGTTGGAAGATGATTACGTATTCACAGCACAACGTCTATATATATATATCCTGAGTTCACTTTCTGGAAGATTGTGAATGAGCATTTCTAAGGAATGCTATATTATGGTGAAATGGCGGTTCTCATATTCAGTAGTCACATAGTTGAAATCAAGCATTGACGTTAACTCTAACATTCCACAATGTTGATAAATTTTTTGTGGTAGGAAAGACCATTTATACAAGTATGAAATGTATATCACATTATATCACATTATATCAGTATATCACAGTATATCACATTATATTCGCACTGAGGTGAATGAGGTTTTTGGTGGCCTCCATATCTGATTCCAGTTTAGACGAACAAATGAATATTCTGTGAAATAAATCTCTCCTTCAATTTTCAGATGGTGTAGAAAGCGTTTAGCTGAGGTGGATGAATTTGATGTAAGTTCGTTTGTATGATCTGGGTGTTCTTCTGAACACAACATCATTCACATAAACTTCCAGTAGAAGAAATTTATTCGAGTTTCTCAACGTGTACGACTTGTATCTTGTTCGGTCAATCATGATCCTGATTTCTGTTTGTCATAGTTAGGTGAATTCCGTGTGTCCGACAGTTGTAGTAGGAAACCAAATACGTATTCCGTTGGTTGAGCTTATTTGACGGAACCGGTCACACAGACGGACATGAGAAAATAAAGGCTGCAAATAAATCGCAATGATGGATGAGTATGAATCAATTCAATAGGATGAGTTGTGTCCAAGTATTTATGCTGAGATAAAATTGAACTAGACATGTGAAATACGAAGTAAGTAATGCACGCATGTATTCCACTAAAAGTAAGCAAGATAAAGACGAATGAATTATTGGCAAGGTCAAAAAATGTGTGAATATTGACTCAGGATGACTGAATTAGTGAATTTCTGTAAAGAGCTGGTATAAGTCCTATAACCTCGACAAATCAATACATACACTACCGACACAACTTAACAGTACCAAAGAATGGTAGCCGCGAATATTTACTAAAAGCACAACTGTAACCAATCAAAAATAAGATTACTAAAATAACTGAATGTTTCAATAATATTTATGTCAACGGCAGTTTATACAAATCACGTATTAGTATCAAACAACGTCTTGTAAAAAAATTTAAGAATTTTTTAACTGACTGTTCAACAAATTACAATACTGATGATATTTGATTTGAATCACTTCTCGACGGTCAGTAGTTCATGATGAACGATTATTAGGCATGGATTGACAAAGCAAGGAGACTATTTCTTCAATTGAAGAACATCTGGAATTTCGAACAACTATCAACCAACACTAAAATCAGAATTTTCAATACAAATGTCAAAACAGTTCTACTGTACACGTCAGAAACTTGGTGAATCACGAAAGCCCATTATCCAGACACATACAAGTGTTTATTAACCTTTGTCTACATAAAAATCCGTCGGATCCGTTAGTCAGACATGATTGTTAACAGTCTACTGCAGGAGAGAACAAACCAGATTCCAATGTACAAATAATTGCATAAAATGTACTCATCCAACTGAATACAAATTTAGCTTTATATAACCGCCATCGGTCATTACAGGGTTCTCGTGAGTATGAAATATGGAAATTAAAGGGAAGAGATACATCATTCAAGACGTTATGGTTCTCCGAAATTACAGTCCTATTTCGTGTTGCCAAAAATTACAATGAAGTATGAATTTTCTCAGTTATTTGACGGTCAGTGAAATGTCATTTTACAGATTCATCCAGTATCAAAATAGATCATTTCAACTAAATCATTGTCCTTAATTGAGATGTTAAATATTGTTCGTTCTAACCCATGAATGGACTGAACTGTCTTGTAATCTTTGACAGTTCATGAGAAACTTGAGTTATTTCGCAACAGAACACATAAACTCTCTTTTCGTTAATTCACTAAATGTATGCTATTAAGGACTGTTCTGAAAAATTTTTCTCAGGGAAAGCTTTTCGTAATTAATTTTCATAGGGATTTGGGATCGAAATCGTCGATCTGTACAATAATCCATAGATTCTATTACATCCGGCTGATTAGATATCGGGGTACATTTAGCTGGTGAGCCCTAAATTTGACGAAACGTGCTTCTTAGATTCTTCTCCATTGCTAGTCATATTCTAGGTATTTATTAATATGACCTTTATGTTCTTCATTGCTTAGCCACTATCTGTTAAGTGAACAAATATCTCTTATTTTTTTCTAACCTGTACATTACTTTCATCCTCTAACCTCTTCGTCATAATGTACCCTTCTGTTGGTGTTTAAAATCTCAAACTGCTTTCCATCTATAGACTAATAGTTTTATCAAACAACTATAAACTACAGATTTACAGCAAACATAATTAAGAATTCACCAAATAGAATGATCTTCTTCACTGAAATGGCTTCACTTGTTAATAATTACTAATATTATTGGTTTATCTCTTATGAATAATGCTTCTTCTGATATGAATTCAGATATCTTAAAAGAAAATTTAAATTCATCAGTATCTTTTAATTTTAAACTGTTATAATCTCTCTTTCTGAGTAGTTTGATCCGGTGAAATCAATCCATGTAACTTTGTGTATATGTATGTGTGGGAATACTGTGCCTCCGATGATCGGTTTGTTGAAGGCAAATAGGTTTGCAAATCTCTCAGATACACTGAGGAAAGTACCCAACTTTGTCAAAAGCCCTCACTTGGAACCCTCATGGTCAAAGGAAAACAGGAAGGCGAAGAAAGAGAAATTACGCTGCGAAAGGGAGGTAGACAATGAGAAGAATAATCAATCTGAATGTTGGTTAGATTCAAAGTCAATTTTTCGGCTATAAGTGCTTAATAAGCTTTATTAGGGAACAAATAAAACCTCCTGAGTGAATTACGCTTCAGTGAGAAGTGGAGTGTTAGATTTAAGTAAAAGAAATAAATCGACAAGGCTGTCGTCCATTGTAGATTGACAAACGCATTAAGAATGGAAATTGTTTAATCATCATGATATCACATGATGAATAAGCTTAAAAGGAAGTTGACCACTTCACATAACTTGGGATTTGTATCAGTCCTGATGGCCTTGTATGTGACAAAGTCTCAGCACGGATGAAGAAAGATCGACGAGTATTTGCCAACCAATGTGATTTATGGCTTAGGCAAGATATCCATCTACATACCAAATGACGTGTTTACTGCGCAGCAGTTCGCTCCATCCAACATTATGGCTATGAAACATGGCCGGTAAGAGTAGATGATATTCATAGGTTACTGGTTTTCGACCACAGATGTGTTCGAAGCATTGCTCGTATATCCTGGAACCACCTAGTATGCAACACTGTTGTTAGGAAACGGATACTAGGTAAGGATGGCAAATAAGTTGATGAAGTAGCGAATCTTGAGTTGGTTGGGAAATGTGTTATGTATGCCCAAATACCGACTGCCAAACCAAAAACACGGCACAAATCCATTAAGTCACTGACAATTGAATTAAGTCATGTTGGTAGGTGCAAACTACCACGTTTGAGACCGCCAAATGATAGTAACCGATTTTACAGACCTTGAACATGGCTCAAGATTGTTTGAATGGCGCAGGCGCATCTACTCTTTGTGTGCTCTTAAATTCTTATGCCCTGAATTTCCGGTCACTATCTTTCTTTCTTTTTAGAATTTATTTCACTGGATTACTATACTTCTTGAGTAATTTCTTCGAACCCTAATTTTCTCTATCACAGATAAATAATACTTCTAGTACCTCTACTGCTATGGGATTTAAATTGACAATTCGATCTGTATGTGTGGTGATGTGGTATGGCAATTGGAACTGATGTACGTACCTACGGGGTTCTGCGTTGTAGTTCACCGACCGATTGTAATAAATTCATAGTTTATACAATACCTGTTTAACAACCTCCTTGGGTACATCCCTAACAGTCAAACATTTCTAGTCAGCTTTCTTTTCACAAATCTATCAAGAATTTTGCAGAAATTTGTTTCAAGTTTTTCGTTTCACACCGTCATTTCAGTCTGCCACTAGTGCGTCTCAAAAATCCCTCCTACTTGCATTTTTGATCTTGAATAGTGTCCGTATACTACTACCGGACGAATTTAAGTAGTATGAAGTATTCTGTGACAAAGCAATGCTTGACTAAATAGTTTTATTCTATTCCTATTGTTGCTAAATATATTCATTATTAAGTTAAGCAATCTATGTTATTCCCAGGTAAATGTTGGTATCCTGTTAATGTGAAGAACATGATATTTCTCAGCACGTATTGAAAATATTAAGTTGTATTTAGTATCATAACAAACACAGGAGAAGAAGATCAGTATAGCAATAGCCTTTGTGTAGTAGTAGATCTCAGAATACACAAAGGAAAAAGCAATATCCTCCGATACAACAAAATATGAAACAATCAAATTAAACTTGATGGGGAAGGATTGAAAACCATCACATACCTGAGTAGCGTAATCGACAAATAAGATGGTTCTGATGGCAAGTGACGACACGGATTAGCAAAACAAGGACTTCTTTTCTACAACCGACACCAAAGTCACAATTCTTGATATGAAAATCTGCTATAATTATCTCTTTATTACAACCCAGCTATTCCTAATGTTTGGTATTCTCGGACACCAGTTCATTCAAGATGTTCTCCTGAATCCCACGCGTAGCTGCTACCTTGACGTGGTGGTTGGGCTTGCCTATCATGATGACCCAACCCAGCTATATTAGTTGAAACATATGTTCCTGAAGGTTCTACCATGCCAGGCAGGTCGATTGGAGAACGATCAGACTGAAAGCAGCTACTCAACGTCTGAGGGCGAAGTCGTACTTCTGACTGCAGAGGGGTGTGACAGCAGTAAGGTGTTTCATTCGGACAACCAGCATCTGCAGTGATGCTGCTTTCTCACAAGGAAGGATTGGTTAGAAAATGTCGACCCTAAAAATGTCACACCTCACCCGACCTCACGAATTTCCATCTCCTTGGGTAAGGGTGCCCACTAGGGGCTATAAAGAGCGGAGCTAATACTCAAAATACTTCTCATAAAAAGGCCGTGAATGGCCGGCCTCAAGCAGTTGTCTCTTGGGCTCTGTGGTCACGCACCCAAGTCTCCAATATCAACACTGATCTCAGAAACGCGCATACAGGATCCGAGTAGCGTCATTCATTTGACCACACCATGTCAAGATAAAGAAGCGACTCAATTTACCCTTCGTGTTTCCGGTAGCCTATTTGTCGTATCTGCCTACGCCCCCACTGACTGCAGTGCAGACGAGGTTAAAGATGAGTTTTACAGAAAGCTTTCGGACCTCCTCCAAAAAGCTAGGCGCTCTGATATAGTGACTTTTATGCTCAAGTAGGTAAACTAAGTGAAAATGAAAGACACCTAGGTGGATGTTATGGTGTCGCGGCTCAGAGAATAGACAATGGTGACCGTCTGTTGCAAGTATGCTCAGATATCTGCCTATTCTTAGCAAACACTAACTTCAGGCATAAGGAAAAGCATCTCTTGACATGGCAATCCCAAAAGTCGTCACAACGCTGGACCCAACTAGATCACATTGACATCAGCCACCGATAGAGAGGTTCAATAGAAGACTGTCGCTCGTTCTGGAGCACATGTTCATATTCAGATCATGATCTAGTGCGAGCGCGTATTTGTTTACGACTTACTGGACGTAGGAAAAATACCGCCAGAAGACCTCTCAGGGCTCTAACTAATGATAGCAGAGCTAAGAATATATTCCAGGAGCAACTAGAAAAACAGTTA
The DNA here is from genome assembly GCA_944470395.2 of Schistosoma turkestanicum. Lineage (NCBI taxonomy): Eukaryota > Metazoa > Platyhelminthes > Trematoda > Strigeidida > Schistosomatidae > Schistosoma > Schistosoma turkestanicum. The sequence goes on from CALYCR020003090.1 coordinate 15,020, forward strand.
GGCGACCGTGAAAGTCATTCCCATCCAGAGGTAGTTTGGAATGATATCAAAAAGCTGTGGAAATGGCGGCGATATCTACTCTTTAGGTAAACCATAAGGCTAGGAAGAAGCCGTGGATCTCAGTAGCATCTACCGAACTGATGGAAGCTCGAAAAATCATCCCACCTGGCTGTGAACATGATGAAGAGCGAAGTCAGCTTAAGTGCAGGCTGATAAAAAGCCTACGCAACGACCGCGAACTGGTGAGTGGCGAAAGCGAGCGAGATGGAAAAGGCAGCGGCGATAGGCAACAGTAGACAGTTGTTCCGACCTATAGAAGAAACCGATATTAGGATTCCGAATGTGAGTAAAACTATCTCGGCAAAGGTTGGAATTATTATTCATTCTGACGAAATCTCAGCACGGATACAGAAGTCTCGATTGGCTTTTGCCAACTTGCGTAACTTATGGTGCAGGCGAGATATCCGTTTGCTGACTAAAGGACGAGAGTACTGCGCAGTAGTTCGATCCGTCCTACATTATGGCTGTGAAACATGGCCGGTAAGAGTAGAAGATATTCGTAGGTTACTAGTTTTCGACCACAGATATCTTCAAAGCATTGCTCGTGTATCATAAGACAACGGAGTAAGCAATACTGCCATTAGGAAACGAGTTCTAGGTAAGGATGGCTGGTCATTAGATGAAGTACTGAATCTTCATCTGTTGAGATGGTTGGAACATGTGTTGCGTATGGCTAACCACCGACTACCTCGACTAGTTATGTTTTGTAGTGTAGGCTTAGGCTGGAAGAAAGTTTGTAGAATACACATTTTCTACGCTTTATCAAGACTACTTTATCTAGTTAGCCGGGCCAGAGACAAATGAATGAGAATAGTCTATCATGTCACTGCATCATTTGTCTTTACTCACATTTACCGAGAGTTAGGTGAACACGTAATAGCAGCATTCAAGCATATCATTTGCTTATAGACATGTGTTGTAAACGCGGCTACGTAAATCTTCAGTCCTAACGGCGTCCAATTCAAATATCACAAAACGACCCAAAGGCTTTCCCAAATCTCCTAGAAATCAGAACGTAACACCGTGGCAGGAAGATGTTTATTGGGTCGTAAACAGAAGAAGTAGGCAGGGGAAACGGAATTATTGAGTCTTCCAGATAGCGCGTATTTATACACTAAGGTCGAATAAGAAAAAGCATCAACGTCCGTGACATTGACAATTTAGGACGACCAATAGAAAAGAACATTTGAATGACATTGACCGTCCAGATGACCAATAAGAGGTAACATTGAAGTATTTGACCCTGACGGTAAGAACGATCAAAATTTCGGCCAATAGAATTCGACCAATAGGATTGCAGTTCTAAAAATAGTATTCTTAGGATATTTGGTGAATATCCTAACAACATGTTACAATATTATCGAATAACTAATCAAGTAGATTAAAAATAAAATATTCTATTCCAATATACACATGAATTGAATGACATGAAAGAAAAACAAAACCGAACAGACAAAATACAAAACACATCAGAGATTTCTATATATTTACAAATCTGTTTCTATCATTATTATTTACAACAGAGGAAAGAATACATATTGACCACAAACAAAAACAGAGAATTTTTATTCATACAAATCAAAATCAATACGTGTAATATGATAAAATTGTCCATTGGATTTTGTTGTTGATTCACGTAATAAAACATGATTACAATCATCTTGATTGAATGTACCATCTTGAAGCCATACTTTTATTTGTTCCGTAGTATACGGTCCTTCAATCTTTGTGTTCGGTTTATTTGAACGTTTTAAATGCCACATAATTGTGGTTGTGGTTGTAGTTGTGTCATTGTGATGATGTTGATGTTGATGATGAGTATGATTATGATCATTAGTAACAGTATCATGTTTGTCAGTTGATTTGATTATTTCATCTAATTTAAATGATAAAGATATTTAAGAGAATTGGAATTTAAAAAATTATACAAATTGTGATTAGTTGGAAAATGAATTATACAAAACGAATTGGAAGAAAATTTAAAAAAGAGAAATTCACTACAGTGTATGATTATGTCAATTTAGTGAAGTAATTTTGGAGTATTATCAGGACAGAATAGGTTGAAGAATCAACTGATCGGCAGCCTGTGCTCCATTCAGTGTAACAGGCGAATGTCAATCAATCAACCAATCAATCAACAACATAGAACTTCGTACGTACGTACGTACGTACATAAATTGAAGTTTCCATACCAATCCAATAGTAGTAGAGATAGTTCAAGTATTAGCAGTAATTGGAGAGATTAGGATTTGACGATATTATTCAAGAAGTAGAATGTAGTGAAACATACGTAAAAGAAAAAAAGGTGATGAGGAATTAAAAAGTTTAGGAATTGAGAGAACACAAAGAATGAATGCGCCTGCGCCATTGGAAACGGTTTTGAGCCATATCATTTAGAGTCTCTCTAACCATCAGTTACTATCATCTCGCGGACCCCAACCAGGTAGTCTACATCTACCAACATGACTCAGTCCACTTGTCAGTGACTTCATGGATTTCTGCCATGTTTTGGTCTGGCCGCCCCTAACTTTCTTCCAACCTACTCCTACACCACAAAACATAGCTCGTCGGGGCAGTCGGTGGTTAGCCATACGTAACACATGTCCCAACCACCTCAACTGATGAAGTTTCACCACTTCATCGATCGATCTGCCATCCTTACCTAGTACTCGTTTCCTAACGACAGCATTGCTTACTCGGCTGTCCCACGATATACGAGCAATGCTTCTTAAACATCTATGATCGAATACTAGTAACCTACGAACATCTTCTACTCTTAACGGCCATGTTTCACAGCCATATAAGAGAACGGAACGAACTGCTGCGCAGTACACCCGCCCTTTGGTTAGCGAACGGATATCACGCCTACGCCATAAGTGACGCAGGTTGGCAAAAGCCAATCGAGCTTTCTGTATCCGAGCTGAGATTTCGGCAGTCACTAGGCCATCGGCAATGATGAGACTCCCAATATAAGTGAAGCGGTCGACACGCTCGACTACTTCACTCCCTATCACTAGTTCAGGTGCCAATGCAACCCAGTCTTGAAGCAACATTTTGCATTTCGAGGGTGAAAACCGCATCCCGAACATGCTCGCATTGTTGCTTATGGTAGTCAGAAGACTCTGCATTTTGTCAGCGTCTTCACCGAATAGAACTATGTCATCGGCATATTCTAGATCAGTAAGCGAGCCACCTGGTAGAAGGTCAACCCCTGAAAAATCTGACGAGCTTAATGTTAACTCTAAGAGGATGTCTACGACAAAGTTGAACAAGAATGGAGAGAGTGGACAGCCCTGACGGACACCACTTGATGTAGAGAGTTCAGATGACAGTTCGCGATATGCTCTCACCCGACCAGTGGTGTTCGAGTAGAGTGCTTGTATAAGGTTAATGTACTTATTTGGTACACCTTTCAATGACAGACACTGCCACAGAACCTCACGATCCACTGAGTCGAATGCCGCCTTAAGGTCCAGGAACACGACTATTGTCGGACGTCTAAATGTGTGTCTGTGTTCCAGGACCTGTCGCAGTGTGAAGATGTGGTCTATACAACCACGTCCAGGTCGAAAACCAGACTGGTTTTCTCGAGTCTGCTCTTCACGAGCTCTAGTTAGACGTCTAAGTATAATCGAGGCTAACAATTTAGAAACTATATTAGTTAGACTTATTCCCCTGTGATTGTCACAAGAGGACTTCTGTCCTTTCTTGTAGATTGGGACAATTAGCGACTGAGACCAGTCAGATGGGATTACGTCCATTTCCCAGATTATACCTAGGATCTCGGTCAGTCTAACCGTTAAAATTGGACCACCATACTTAAACATCTCAGGGGTAAGCCTATCGGGACCTGCCGCTCTACCTCCCCTTAGATTTCCTATAGCTTTCTCAACTTCATGTAAACTGGGAGGACTTAAATCGATTTGCCATTCAGGATGACTGGAGATCGTGGGCAACCGAAGTGTGGCTGAAGGCCAGTTGAACTGATCCCTAAAGTGTTCTGTCCATCGGTCCAGCCTCCTAGATTGAGAATGGATAATAAGACCATCCTTTTCCGAGATAGTCTCACTCACATTCGGGTTCCTAATACCGGTTTCTTTAATAAGGCGGAAAAGTTGTCTACTGTTGCCGATCGCCGCTGCCTTTTCCATCGCTTTTGCTTTCGCCACCCACCACTGTTCACGGTCGTTACGTAGGCTTTTTATAAGTCTGCGCCTAAGCTGACTACGCTCCTCATCATGTTCAGAGTCAGGTGGGATGCGTTTTCGAGCATCCATCAGTTCGGTGGATGCGACTGATATCCACGGCTTCATCCTAGCCTTGTGGTTTACCTTGCTAGCAGATACCATTGCTGTTTCCACAGCCTTCTTGATATGATTCCAACCTGCTTCAGGATGGGAATCACTTGCATGGCCGCCTAACTGTTTTTCTAGTTCCTCCTGAAATATTTTCTTAGCTTGATTATCATCAAGTGAAGCCCTAAGAGGCTTTCTTACGGTGTCTTTCCTACGTCCAGCAAGCCTCAAACAAATACGTGCTCGCACTAGGGCATGATCTGAATCTAAACATGTGCCCCAGAACGAGCGACAGTCCTCTATCGAACCCCTCCATCGGTGGCTGATGGCGATATGATCTAGGTGTGTCCAACGTTGAGACGACTTCGGGGGTCGCCAGGTCAACAGATGCTTTTTTTTATGCCTAGTCTACCTACTTGAGCATTAAAGTCACCAGCCATTATTACTATATCAGAGCGACTAGCTTTTTGGAGGAGGTCCGAAAGCTTTCTGTAAAACTCATCTTTAACCTCGTCTGGACTGCAGTCAGTGGGGGCATAGGCAGATATGACGAAGAGGCAACGGCGAGTGTCCCTATCTTTCCGAGTCCTTACTGTCCCGTTCAGTCGGACGGCGCACAAGCGACTATCTACAGGGATCCAGTCAATGAGAGATCGTTCTGCCCTACGACTCAATGCTATACCTACACCGGCGAGGCCCCTAGAAGCAGCATCAGGGCTACCGGATACACGAAGGGTAAATCGAGCTGCTTCTTTATCTTGACATGGTGAGGTCAAATGAGTGATGCTACTCGGATCCTGTATGCGCGTTTCCGAGACGCAGCACACATCGATGGCACGAGATTCTAAAGTCCTAGCTAATGATGCCTGTTGCCCTATTTGACACAATGTCCGTACATTGAATGCTCCAACATGTAGTTTGGAACGGGGTTTAAGGAGACCAGGAACGACGTTTCGCAAACTCGCATCGTTTGCATTAGCTGTGCACTGTAATAAATGAATGTGAGAAGAGTTAGTTGTGGAGATAAGAGAGGTATTACGGAATGTAGGAAGGATTTGATTTTGAACAATTTGGTCTCGTGTGCTGTTACGGGTATGAGGGCGCTTATCACTTCCCGGCTGCCCACACTGTGGAAGGTTGTTTCTTGACGAACCTGAAAAGGAAGATGGATTAGTGTTGGTGCGTGACCGCAGGGTCCAAGGGACAACTGCTTCAGGCCGGTCACGCACGGCCTTTTTATGAAATGTATTTAGAGGATTAGCTCTCTTCTTAAAGGCCCTTAGTGGGCACCCTTACCCAAAGAGACGGAAATCCGTGAGGTCGGGTGAGGTGTGACATTTTTAGGGTCGACCTTTTCTAACCCTTCCTTCCTTGTGAGAAGGCAGCATCGCTGCAGATGCTGGTTGTCCGAGGGAAACACCTTACTGCTGTCACACCCCTCTGCAGTCAGCAGTACGACTGCGCCCTCAGACCTTGAGTAGCTGCTTTTAGTCTCATCGTTCTCCAATCGACCTGCCTGGCATGGTAGGACCTGCAGGAACATGTGTTCCAGCCAGTATAGCTCGGTTGGGTCATCACGATAGGCAAGCCCGACCACCACGTCAAGGTAGCAGCTTCGGTCGGGACGGGCGGCCAAACCAAAACATGGCACAAATCCATGACGTCACTGACAGCTAGACCAAGCCATGTTGGCAAATGTCAACTACCTGGTTGAGGTCCGCAAGATGGTAGTAGTCGATGATTATAGATCCTGAATGACATGGCTCAAAACCGTTTGCAATGACGCAGATGCATTCATCCTTTGTTTCCCCTTCAAATTCTAATCTTCTAAATTCCTCCTCAACTCTATCTTTTCCTTTCTAAATTCAGTTCATTCAATTATACTACTCAAATCAGATCGTCGAACCTTAATCTCTCCGATTGCTGCTACTACTTCTGCAACCAGCAGTACTGTGGGCATTGAATCGACATTTGTATATCTCAGTGCTAATGCGGTATAGCGACCTGCACTGATGTACATACGTACGAAGTTCTGTGTTGTATCTGTCTGCCGAACTGACTGACAACAAAATATTATTGAAAGCTTATTTTCATTCTTTTCGAAACCACGAATCGATCAATGTTAGACCACCATTAGAAACCTGCAAGCACTGGAAGACGGCCGTTTCGTCCTGGTATGGGACTCCTCAGCAGTGCGCATCCACGACTCCTGCATCCCACAGGGTTCGAACCCGAGACTTGATTTCACACAAAATATTAAATACTACTGACAGTTCAACCTGTTCGGGTGTAGACAGTAACTACCGAAGACTGTGTATGAGGTTGCGCAACTCCATGAATCGATCAAGTTAGACAATAACACCGTTAGATACCGGCTCAGTGGTTCGACGGTTAGGCGATCGCCTACAATACCGAAGATCCTGAGTTCGAATCCTGCGGGGTGCAGGAGTCGTGGATGCGGACTGCCAAACAGTCTCTCATACCAAGACGAAATGGCCATCCAGTGCTTCCAGTTATTCTAATGGTGGTCCAACATTGATCGATTCATGGTTTCAAAAAAAAAAACTTAACAATCTTCACAACCCCGTAATGCAGTTTATTTTCAAACTGAAATACTCAACAAACAAACCTTTATTGTTTGTTTGTTTTTCATCGAATTCTTGACCGAGAACATCAAGTTCATCGTCTGCTTCATATTGTTTTGTACATTCAATCAATTTTTTGATATCATCAAATGTTTTTTGATAAACATCAAAATCTCCACCTTGAACAAGTTGATCAGCTAATTCAGTGACACGAATTAATCCTTCTGGATTACCACTGTTAGTTTGTTTGTTCGAATAAACAAACAAAAAATAAAACGGATTGGTTTATAACAACAACTTCAAATAATTTAAATTTTTTATTTTAAAAAAAAACAGTATAAGTGAGGTTAGTTCCTTTTTCTTATTATTCACAAAAAGATAATGTAAATTTTGCATTGTAGTAGTATTACTACGGACAAGGTTGTTTGTACACATTGAAATTATGAATGAATCAGTGTTAGACCAGCATTAGTAAACCTGGAAGCATTAGATCATGAGATTGATCAGAGTTTAACATCAAAACCGTTGGATACTAGTTTAATAGTCCAAAGGCTTAGCGCGTTCGACGGCAAGAATGAAAGCTCTAGGTTCGAATGCTGCGAGTAGCAAGAGTCGTGGATGCGCACTGCTAACCAGAACGAAATAGCCATCCAGTGCTTCTAGGTTTTGAATGGTGGTCTAACAATGATTGATTCATGATTTAAATGTGTACAAATGTAAGTAAAAACATCATGTATGAATTTAGGTTCAGTGTATTGTATTCCACAAGTAAGAAAACTACGATAAACTTATCAAATTTTATTATTGAAACAATGAGAAAGTGATCACAATTAACAGTGTTTCAGGCTTGATTTGTGTGTCTTAAAACAATATTGTTCAAGTTCACATTTTGCCTTTCCCTATGGATTTTTAAAAATTATTCATACTTATAATTATTCTTTTCGGCAAAGTAAAGACAAGATTTATACAACTGAACAACATCTGGAACTCAAAACAACTATCAATCAACACTAAAGTCACAATTTTTAATACAAATGTCAAGACAGTTCTACTGTATGGAGTGGAATCTTCGAGAACCACGAAAGGCATCATCCAGAAGAAACAAGTATTTATTAACAGTTATCTACACAAAATAATTCGGATTCGCTGGTCAGACGACATCAGCCAATTAGATCGTCAACATCAGGCTTAACTCTCGGACACCAGTTCATTCAAGATGTTCTCCAGAATCCCACGCGTAGCTGCTACCTTGATGTGGTGGTTGGGCTTGCCTATCATGATGACTCAACCGAGCTATACTGGCTGGAATGTATGTTCCTGGAGGTTCTGCCATGCCAGACAGGTCGATTGGAGAACGATCAGACTAAAAGCAGCTACTCAACGTCCGAGGGCGAAGTCGTACTGCTGACTGCAGAGGCGTGTGATATCAGTAAGGTGTTTCCCTCGGACAACCAGCATCTGCAGTGATGCTGCTTTCTCACAAGGAAGGAAGGATTAGAAAAGGTCGACCCTAAAAATGTCACACCTCACCCGACCTCACGGATTTCCGTCTCTTTGGGTAAGGGTGCCCACTAAGGGCCTTTAAGAAGAGAGCTAATCCTCTAAATACATTTCATAAAAAGGCCGTGCGTGAACGGCCTCAAGCAGTTGTCCCTTGGACTCTGTGGTCACGTACCCAGGTCTCTAAGACCAACACTAATCTATTTTCGTTTTCAGGTTCCTCAAGAAACAACCTTCCACGGTGTGGGCAGCCGGGAAGTGACAACCGCCCTCATACTTGTAACAGCACGAGAGACCAAATCGGTCTCTCTGTCTTACTCTCCAATATACATCAGTATTTATAATAAAAAATGTTAGAACCAATCAAGGCAATTTGATTCAATAATAACTAACTCCACCTGGAGCCCTTCTAGGGTTATTGCCAATCCAAAACCCGGTAAAAATAAGAGGGTTTGGGCATGCGGGTCACTCACTCCAGAAAGCTAGTTGGCGGCCTATGATGCCTTAAGGAAGTAAACCATGTTAAATAACAAGAAATACAATGGCACCATTTAAATATTATTAACTTTGTTGAGGAGAGTATTTCTTGTTTACACTTTGAAACACAAGTGTAACAAATTATACTTGACATTAGAAATAAATCATATGACACAGTCAAATATACATCATCATATATGACACTTACGTTTGAGTTTCAGTTTTCAGTTTTCTCTTTTGTAACCAACGTTGACTGGCTGAAGCAGATTTTTTCACATCTGAACAAGCGCCCATACGTTTGATGCTACGTAGAACTGTTTCACATGGTTGTAAATAAGATAACAGTTCTTTGTACAATGTAAGTTTCTCTTCTTTACTCAACACTTTACCGCCTAGTTCATCACTTATTGATGTATCTTTCAGTTTATTTTGTTCTTGATATTTTTTAACTTCTAACCAATTAATATCTTCTAACCAATGATCACGAGTATCAATTTGCTTTATATCATAGGCAAACAAGCACAATCATTATGAATGATTTCTTTACTAACCTTTTTGAAAATAAAAGTGCCAGTCGAATCGAAATGTCCATCTTCTTCCAATTCTTCTTTCATGTTAAATGGTGTAATTTTAACTTCATCATCATATTCTAAAGTTGTGGCTTCTTGACCTTGTAGAATAATTATTACAGTAAACAAAACAATCCAATACCATCTAGATCTGTTTCATACAATCGAAAACAATCTTTATCGTTGTAATCTTCTTCATCGCTATCCAAAGATGGTTTTGATAATTTTAAAGGTTTCGATAACTCTTCACTAGTGATCTTATTTTTAGCTAGAAAGTTGAACAAATATGACATACCACACCTAAGCCAGAACGTTTCGACATGTGAATAACCAACTGAGTACGACTGTAATTTTAAAAAAAAAAGAATATCAACAAAAGTTCATCATCAATAGCAACGTAGAACTTTGCACGTACGTACAGCAGTGCAAGTTGCCATACCATATTATCACAGAGATATAAGTGTTGATTCAAATCTCATAGTAATAGAGGTAGTAAAAGTATTAGAAGTAATCGCAGGGATTAGAGTTCAAAGATGTCATTCAAGAAGTATAATTCAGTGAGATAACTTTAGAAAGATAGACCGTAGCTGCTACCTTGGCGTGGTGGTCGGGCTTGCCTATCGTGATGATCCAACCGAGCTATACTGGCTGCAACATATATTCCTGCAGGTCCTACCATGCCAGACAGGTCGATTGGAGAACGATCAGACTAAAAGCAGCTACTCAACGTCGGAGGGCGAAGTCGTACTGCTGACTGCAGAGGGGTGTGATGCCAGTAAGGTGTTTCCCTCGGACAACCAGCATCTGCAGTGATGCTGCTTTCTCACAAGGGAGGAAGGGTTAGAAAAGGTCGGCCCTAAAAATGTCACACCTCCCCTACCTCACGGATTTCCGTCTCCTTGAGTAAGGGTGCCCACTAAGGGCCTTTAAGAAGAGAGGTAATCCTCTAAATACATTTCATAAAAAGGCCGTGCGTGACCGGCCTCAAGCAGTTGTCCCTTGGACTCTGCGGTCACGCACCAACCCTAATCTATCTTCCTTTTCAGGTCCCTCAAGAAACAACCTTCCCCGGTGTGGGCAGCCGGGAAGTGACAACCGCCCTCATACCCATAACAGCACGCGAGACCAAATTGGTCAAAATCAAATCCTTTCTACACCCCCTAATGTCTCTCTTATTTATACGACTAACTCTACTCACACTCCCTTTTCTCTCTGCACCGCTAATGCAGACGAAGCGAGATCACGAAACGTCGTTCCTGGTCTCTTGAAACCCCGTTCTAGACTACACGTTGGAGCTTTTAATGTGCGGACATTGTGTCAAATAGGGCAACAGGCATCATTAGCTAGGACTTTAGAAACTCGTGCCATCGATGTATGCTGCGTCTCGGAAACGCGCATACAGGATCCTAGTAAAGTCATTAACCTGATTCCACCTTGTCAAAACGAGGAAGCAGCCCGATTCACTCTTCGTGTATCCGGTAGCCCTGATGCTGCTTCCCGGGGTCTTGCTGGCGTAGGCATTGCGTTGAGTCCTAGGGCAGAATTATCTCTCCTAGACTGGATCCCGGTAGATAGTCGTTTGTGCGCTGTCCGACTTAACGGGACAGTAAGGACTCGTAAGGATAGGGACACTCGCCGTTGCCTCTTCGTCATATCTGCCTATGCCCCCACTGACTGCAGTCCAGACGAGGTTAAAGATGAGTTTTACAGAAAGCTTTCGGACCTCCTCCAAAAAGCTAGTCGCTCTGATATAGTAATAATGGCTGGTGACTTTAATGCTCAAGTAGGTAGACTAGGTGAAAAGGAAAGACATCTTGGTGGATGTTATGGTGTAGCGACTGAGAGAACAGACAATGGCGACCGTCTGTTGCAACTATGCTCAGATAACCGCCTATTCTTAGCGAACACCAACTTTAGGCATAAAAAAAAGCATCTGTTGACCTGACGACCCCCGAAATCGTCTCAACGTTGGACTCACCTAGATCACATCGCCATCAGCCACCGATGGAGGGGTTCAATAGAAGACTGTCGCTCGTTCTGGGGCACATGTTTGGATTCAGATCATGCTCTAGTGCGAGCTCGTATCTGTTTGAGGCTTATTGGACGTAGGAAAGACACCGTAAGGAAGCCTCTTAGGGTTTTACTTAATCATAATCAAACCAAGAAAATATTTCAAGAGCAACTAGAAAGAGAGTTAAGCAACTATGCAAGCGATTCCCATCCAGAAGCAGGTTGGTATGATATCAAAAAGGCTGTGGAAACAGCAGTGATATCTGCTAGTAAGGTGAACCATAAGGCTAGAATGAAACCGTGGATATCAGTCGCATCCACCGAACTGATGGATGCTCGAAAACGCATCCCACCTGACTCTGAACATGATGAAGAGCGTAGTCAGCTTAGGCGCAGACTTATAAAAAGTCTGCGTAACGACCGCGAACAGTGGTGGGTGGCGAAAGCAAAAGCGATGGAAAAGGCAGCGGCGATCGGCAACAGTAGACAACTTTTCCGCCTTATTAAAGAAACTGGTATTAAGAACCCGAATGTCAGTGAGACTATCTCGGAAAAGGATGGTCTTATTATCCATTCTCAATCCAGGAGACTGGATCGATGGGCAGAACACTTTAGGGATCAGTTCAACTGGCCACGAGCCACTCTTCGGTTACCCACGATCTCCAGTCATCCTGAATGGCAAATCGACCTAAGTCCCCCTGGTCTTAATGACGTTGAGAAAGCGTTAGGAAGTCTGAAACGAGGACGAGCTGCAGGTCCTGAGACTGACCCCTGAGATATTTAAGGATGGTGGTCCAGTTTTAGCAGCTAGTTTGACTGAGATCTTAGGTAGAATCTGGGAACTGGACGCAATCCCATCCGACTGGTCTCAATCACTGATTGTCCCAATCTATAAGAAAGGACAAAAGTCTTCTCGTGACAATCACAGGGGAATAAGTCTAACTAATATAGTATCTAAAATATTGGCCTCAATAATACTTCGACGCTTAACGAAAGCTCGTGAAGAGCAGACTCGAGAAAACCAGGCCGGTTTTCGACCTGGACGTGGTTGTATAGACCACATTTTCACACTACGACAGGTCCTGGAACATAGACACACATTTAGACGTCCTACAATAGTTGTTTTCCTGGACCTTAAGGCGGCATTAGACTCTGTGGATCGTGAGGTTCTGTGGCAGTGTCTGTCATTGAAAGGTGTACCAAATAAGTACATTAACCTCATACAAGCTCTCTACTCAAACACCACTGGTCGAGTGAGAGCTTATGGCGAACTGTCAACGGAATTCTCTACATCAAGTGGTGTCCGTCAGGGATCTCCACTTTCTCCATTCTTGTTTAATTTTATCATAGACATGCTCCTAGAGTTAACATTATCCTCGTCTGAATTTTCTGGAGTAGACCTTCTACCAGGTGGCTCGCTTATTGACTTAGAATATGCCGATGACATTGTCCTACTTGGTGAAGATGCTGACAAAAAGCAATCTTCTAACTACCCTAAGCAACAATGCAAGCATGTTCGGGATGCGGTTTTCCCCCTCGAAATGCAAAATGTTGCTTCAAGAATGGGTTTCATCGGCACTTGAACTAGTGATAGGGAGTGAAGTAGTCGAGCGTGTAGACCGCTTCACTTATCTTGGGAGTCTCATCAGTGCCGATGTCCTGGTCACTGACGAAATCTCAGCTCGGATACAGAAGGCTCGATTGGCTTTTGCCAACCTGCGTCACTTATGGCGTAGGCGTGATATCCGTTCTCTAATCAAAGGACGAGTGTACTGTGCAGCAGTTTGCTCCGTTCTCCTATATGGCTGTGAAACATGGCCAGTGAGAGTAGAAGATATTCGTAGGTTACTGGTTTTCGATCATAGGTGTCTTCGAAGCATTGCTCGTATATCGTGGGACAACCGAGTAAGCAATGCTGTCGTTAGGAAACGAGTACTAGGCAAGGATGAGAGATCAATCGATGAAGTGGTGAAACTTCATAAGTTGAGGTGGTTGGGACATGTCTTGCGTATGCTGAACCACCGACTGCCTCGACGAACTTTGTTTTGTGGTGTAGGAATGGGTTGGAAGAAAGTTAGGGGCGGCCAGACCAAAACATGGCAGAAATCCATCAAGTCATTGACTAGTGGTCTGAGCTATGTCGGTAATTGTCGACTACCTGGTTGGGGTCCGCGAGATGATAATAATCGATGGTTAGAGACCTTGAATGACATGGCCCAAAATCGTTCGCAATGGCGCCAGTGCATTTATTCTTTGTGTTCTCTCAAATCCTAATCTTCTGGATTCTTCAACACCTCTAGTTTCAACTCTCTAAACTTTTCTCACTGAATCATACTTCTTGAATAGTATCTTCCAACCCTAACCTCTCCGATTACTTCTAATTCCCTTAATAACTCTTCTACTATTGGATTTGAATTGACAATTATATCTCTGTGCCGATGTGGTACGGCAACATGAACTGATGTACTTACGTACCAAGTTCTACGTTGCATCTGACTGATGAAGAATCTCACCTACACCAGGTGAGATCAAATTGATCATTTTACTCGGATCTTGTATGCGCGTTTCGGAGACGCAACATACATCGGTCACACGGGATTCCACAGTTCTAGCTAATAAAGCATGTTGCCCTATTCGGCATAGGATCCGAACATTAAAAGCTCCTATACGTAATTTAGTACGGGGTTTCAAGAGACCAGGAATAATGTTTCGTGAGCTCATACCGTTTGCTTCAGTGGCGTCAGGTGATAAGCGATCGAAAGAAGGGTTGGTCGAGGAGATAAAAGAGTTACTGAGAGGTGTAGAAAGGATTTGAATGTGACCAATTTGTTCTTGTGTGCTTTCATGGGCATGAAGGCGGATGTTACAACAAAAGTTAGAACATAATGTGCTCAGTTTGCGTGTGTGGAAGTTTTATAGTCTACAAAAACACAAGATCTGCTATAGATGAGGAATAGTTTGTTGCACAGCATATCGACCGCATTTCAATATGTAAATATCATAGAATCCTAAGGGAGAATACCTGATCTGCAACCAAATATTTTGAAGTTTACTATTCTTGAAGTACACCAATATGTTAAATAATTATGAGAAGCTGCTTTATCAATATAACTCTGCCAGTAGACCTTTCGCGGCTACTACCTGTCCCAAGCCCGGATAAGGGAGGAGTGTTGGGCATGGGGTTGGTGACCCCAACCCTTCTAAAACTAACTTGCCAAAAAAACGCTAACCAGAAAAAATAACTCAAACCATTTTAACTCTGCCATGGGAGTTGGAGGAAGAAATATGACGTCACGTGGTGAAAGACGAGTTCCCTCGGAAGTCACGAGGCCGATGCCTCTTCTGACAACCACAGCAACCATTCTTTTAGGTACATGGAACGTTCGAACATTGTGGGAGACTGAAAGACTATTTCAAGTTGCGGCAGAAATGAAAAGATACAACCTCGAGGTGCTCGGCTTCAGTGAAACGCATTGGACACAGGTAGGACAACTGAGACTAGCTTCAGAGGAACTGCTGTTATACTCTGGTCATGAAGAGGAAAATGCTTCACATACACAACGAGTTGCACTGATGTTGTCCAAACAAGCACAAAAGGCACTGATAGGATGGGAATTTCATGGACCCAGGATCATTAAGGCATCCTTCGAAACAAAGAAAGAGGACATTACAATGAACATCATCCAATGTTATGCACCTACCAATGACTACAATGACGACGTTAAAGATCAATTCTACGAAAGGCTGCAGTCAATCCTCGAGAAATGCTCACCAAAGGATTTGACCATTCTGATGGGAGACCTAAACGCCAAGGTTGGCATGGACAACACTGGATATGAAGACATCATGAGACAACATGGACTGGGAGAAAGGAACGAAAACAGTGAGAGATTTGAAAACCTATGTGCCTTCAACAAACTGATCATCGGTGGCACAATATTCACATACAAGCGCATACATAAAGCTACGTGGATTTCACCGGACCACACTAGTCAAAACCAAATTGACCATATATGTATCAACAAAACGTTCAGAAGGACTAAGGAGGATTTGAGAACCAAGAGAGGAGCTGACATAGCCTCAGATCACCACTTGCTGGTCACCAAAATGAGACTGAAACTAAAGAAGCACTGGACAACGGGGCAGACAACATCACAGAAGTTTAGTACGGCCTCTCTTCAGGAGACCGTAAAACTCAACGAATTTAAGATATCCCTCAGCAATAAGTTCCAGTCCTTGAAGGATCTACTCGATGGAGAGGAAACAACCATGGAGAACAATTGGGAAGGGATCAAAGAGGCAATCACTTCAACATGTCAGAAGGTCCTGGGTCACAAGAAGCACCATCACAAGGAATGGATCTCTGTTGGTACTGTTGCTAAAATTGAAGAAAAGAGGAACAAGAAGACAGCAATCAATGTCAGCCGAACAAGAGCAGAGAAAGTTACCGCACAAGCTGCATGCATACAAAGAAGCGAACAGGCAAGTGAAGAAGAGCTTCAAAGCTGACAAACGGAAATATGTGGACGATCTAGCAACGACGGCAAAAAAAGCTGCAAGAAAAGGAAACTTGAGATTATTGTACGAAACAACAAAGAAGCTTGCTGAAAACCATCGTAAACCAAAACGACCAGTGAAGAGCAAGGAAGGCAAAGTAATCAGCAACACTGAACAACAGCGAAACAGGTGGGTAGAGAACTTTAGGGAACTCTTGAATCGACCAGCTCCACTGAACCCACTCAACATCGAAGCAGCATCTACGGACCTCCCAATAGATGTTCGCGCAGCTACAGTTGAAGAGATCAGTATGGCCATCAGACAAATCAAGAGCGGCAAAGCAGCAGGATCAGACAACATTCCAGCAGAGGCAATCAAAGCAGACGTGGAAGCAACTGCAAATATATTTCACATTCTCTTCAACAAGATTTGGGATGAGGAACAAGTACCATTAGATTGGAAAGAAGGATACCTCATCAAAATATCAAAGAAAGCCGATCTCAGCAAGTGTGAGAACTACACAGGCAACACTCTTCGCTCGATACCAGGCAAAGTCTTCAACAGGGTATTGTTAAACAGAATGAAGGACTTCGTAGACGCCCAACTTCGGGATCAACAGGCTGGATTTCGTAAGGATCGATCGTCTACTGACCAAATTGCAACATTACGGATCATTGTGGAACAATCAATTGAACGGTACTCACCACTCTACGTCAACTTCATCGACCACGAGAAAGCATTCAATAGCGTGCAAAATCGTAGACGAAGGACAGCTGACAGACTCTTTCGAGGTGAAGAACGGTGTGAGGCAAGGTTTCTTACTCTCCCCCTTTCTCTTTCTCCTGGTCATCAATCGACTGGATTATGAAGACGTCAACTTCTGGAGGGAAGCACTGTATCAACTGGACAGTTAGGACGCAGCTGGACGATTCGGACTTCGCAGATGACCTGGCTCTTCTATCGCACACACAACAACAAATGCAAGAGAAGACGACCAGTGTAGCAGCAGCCTCTGCAGCAGTAGGTCTCAACATACATCAAGGAAAAAGCAAAATTCTCCGATGCAACACAACATACACCAACCAAATCACTTTTGATGAAGATTCTATGGAGGACGTTAACACCTTTGCATATTTGGGCAGCATCATCGACAACCAAGGTGGATCCGATGCAAATGTGAGGGCGCGTAGTGGCAAACCAAGGTTGCATTTCTACAATTGAAAAATATCTAGAACTCTAAACAAATATCAATCAACACCAAAATCAGGATTTCCAGTACAAATGTCAAGACAGTTCTACTATATAGAGTGGAAACTTGGAGAACTACGAAAGGCATCATGCAGAAGATACAAGTATTTTTAAATAGTTGTCTTCGCAAAATACTTCGGATTTGTTCGCCAGACACTATCAGCAACAACCTTCTGTGGGAGAGAATAAACCAGATCCCAGTGGAGGAGGAAATCAGGAAGAAGCACTGGTAGTGGATAGGACATTGCGAAAAGAACCGAACTGCGTCACAAGACAAGCTCTCACATAGAACCCTCAAGGTCAAAGCAAAAGAGGAAGACCAAGGGACACATTACGCCGAGAAGTAGAGAAAAACATGAGAAGAATGAACAGAAACTGGAAAGGGAAGCCCAGGACAGAGTTGGTTGGAGGAAACTGGTCGGTGGCCTATGCTCCATTGCACGTAACAGGCGTAAGTAAGTAAGCCCTAACAATACTAGTCAAAGTAATATACTTTCTTCAGTTTTGGTACCTGAGAAATAATATCCCAGCCTACTCATAAATTCAATAATTTCTGTGTCGCATCAATAGTTAAGTGCTGTTTTGTATTGTAATGTTTATGTGTTTAAATGAAATAAATAATTTATTCATTGTTACGACAAAATGTTTGCCTGTCCTGATATACTGAAGAGATTGGATTGAGTTAAACTATAAAAGCTTTAGCTTCAAACTCTACCTAACAGTTTACTTGATTATGTTTTGATAGAACTGAACACTACCATTTGGTCTTCAGCAACTAAACAAGACAGAACTTGTCACTCACATTTGTTTTATGCTAGTTATAACTTTATTTTATTTGATTAAACTTTGAATGGTCGATGTTAATCCTTCATTTAGATTGCCTGTAAATAGTTTGGAGCTGTGAGCAGACAAACGTTAATTAAACTGTACTTTAGTGTTAAACCTACAGTTTTAATTTCTAGATCTCAGAGAGGACTAATACGTTTCGTAAGATATTAGAAAAATAATTTTTATCCACACGAAATCACTATCATGATTTCATTTCTGTATCTCTCTCTCTCTTGCAGGCCCCTACAGGGCTTGGGGTTGGCAACCCCATACCTTAGAATAATAACCCGCTAAAAAACAATGACAAGAAAAAACAATTCAAACCATTTAAACTCCACCATGGGAGTCAGAACGTCTTTATTTAGAAGTGTTATGACGTCTCATGATGAGAGCCGAGTTTATTCGGAAGTCACGACGCTGATGCCCCTTCTGACAACCAGAACCCTTCCACAGTGCGGGAGGCCGGCAAGTAATATCCGCCCTCATACACTTAAAAGCTGATGATGGCCTGGTGACTGACGAAATCTCAGCTCGATTGGCTTTTGCCAACTTGCGTTGCTTACGGCGTAGGTGAGGTATCCGTCTAACAACCAAACGATGAGTGTAATGTGCGGCAGTCCGCTCTGTCCTACTTTATGGCTGTGAAACATGACCACCAAGAGTAGAGTATATTCGTAGGTTAATGGTATGCGATTATAGACGTCTTCGAAGCATTGCTCGTTTATCCCAAGAAAACCGAGTAAGCAATACTGTTAGGATACGGGTACTAGGTAAGGATCACAGATCATTTGACGAAGTACCGAATCTTCATCAGTTGAGGTGGTTGGGACATGTGTTGCATATGTCTAACCACTGACTACCTCGTTGAGCTAAGTTTTGCTGTGTAGGAAAAGGTTGGAAGAAATCTAAAGGCAACCAAGCCAAAATATGGCGCAAAGCCATGAAGTCACTGACAAACAGATTGATGAATGTTGGTAGGCGTCGACTACCTGGTTGGGGTGATAGTAATCGATGGTTAGAGACCCTGAATGACATGGCTCAAAATCGTTTGGAGTGGCGCAGACGCATTTATTCTTTGTGTTCCTGAACATTTTGATTCCTCATCACCTTTTTCTTTGAAGTATGTTTCACTACATTCTACTTCATTAATAATATCGTCAAACCCTAATCTTTCCGATTACTGCTAATACTTAACTATCTCTACTACTATGGGACTTGAAGTGACAATCAAGTCTCTGTGCTTATGTGGAATGGCAACTTGGAATGATTTACGTACGTACGAAGATCTGCGTCGCAACTGACTGACTGAGTCAACGAGTTAATCACTTGGCAGCAGTCCATGTACCGAAAAGCTAGACGATCAAAACGTCGGATTTAAGAGCATATCAATGATTAAGTTAAATAAGGTTGGAGTAAGTGGACAAATCTGTTAGTCATAAGCTTTCAATCGAACAGTAGTGTGCGGGTAGAGATCATGTGCAAGGTTGATGTTCTTTTTCTGTACACCTACCAATGACAGAAACAGCCACAGAACCTCACAATCAACAGGGTCAAATAATCAAACGTCACAACAAAGAATACGACTAAAGATTTGGGTAGTTTTTGACTAATCACACTTAAAAGTAATCTACACAGTTGTTTGAGTAATTACTCTGAATATAATAAATGAAGTCCACACATTATTATAACAGGTTAATATATCTGGGGTTTTACGATCTCGTAATAATTCAAGCTAGAATATGTTGTACGATTCACACAAATAGCACAATACACTGCATGAAATGAATCCGTCCGAAGAGGTTTCATGTGACTATATATTATGACTATATATATATATATATATATATATATATATATATATATATTCTCATCCTATTTTCAGTCACGGTGTATTTATCGAGTATGCAGATTGTCTTAATCAACGAACATAGACCCGACCTGTGATAAGCTGTGAGAGGATTCCGTGTCTGAGATTTAAGTGATAGGGGTAGGAAGAGGAGCAACAGAGTCAATATGAGTGGTCAAAATGTTGCCTGACAGCAGCCTACAATAATTCCTTCTAGATGTTGGCCTGTACATGCTGCCGTGAAACATCGTCTTAACTAACCATAAACCTACCTAAAGCATCCGACTTTGCCCTGCGAAAGTAGTTATGTTAGCAGTCTTACATTTACACTGCAGGCCTTGTCGGATGAGAGCACACTGGGATGTAAAAACAAAACAAAAACAACCCACCTGTCGCAACGTAACGCAATGGTACAAAATAATCCCAGGAACTCAATATCCAATACCCAATATCGTTTTCACGAGTGAGTACAAAACAATTGGTTTCTTTGAGCTCCATTCTTGATCCATCGGTACGGTCTCAACCGCACTAATTTTAGTCGGTTGGCAGTTGTCTGTGAGTCTGTATGTGCAGTGATTTGAATGAGTACGTTTGTTTGAGGAAAGTAGGGTTTCTAGATACCAGCAGCTGTCACATTACTAGGCTTGAGATCAGTTAAATGCATTGAGGGGAATAATAATTTTAAAAGTCTGACGTTAATAATAATAAGATTTCAGCTCTATGTCTATGAATGGATATTTACTTTAATTGATTGGTAGTGAAGATTGGTAGTGAAGACAGGACTGAAGGGAGAGGAAACAGAGATAATAAGCAAGATGGATTAAGGTAGTGATCTGGTGAGATGGCAATAGTAACAACTAACAGATCTCAAGACATGCACCAGGCACAGATGGTCCACGAGGAAGATGACAATCATGAGGTGAGTGCGTGGTAGCCTACTTAATTGAAGAATATCTGGATGTGAAAACGATTATCAAGCAACATCAAAGTCACAATTCTTAGTACAAAAATCAAGATATTTCTACTGTATGTGGCGGAAACTCGGAGAAATACAAAAGACATCATCCAGAAGAAAGAAGTATTTAATAACAGTTATCTACACAAAATACTTCGGATTCGCTGGTCAGACGCCAGCAGTCAAAACATTCTGTGGGAGAGAACAAACCAGATTCCAGCACAAGAATGAATCAGGAAGCTGCGCTGGAAGTGGATAGCGCATGCACTGAAGAAAGCACCCACCTGCGTCACAAAACTAGCCCTCACTTGGAATCCTGAAGGTCAACAGAAAAGAGGCAGACCAAGGGACACACTACGCTGGGAAGAGTAGACAGACAGTGAAAGAATGAATAAAATTTGCATACACCTGGAGAGGGAGTGGTAGGACAGAGAAAGTTCGAGGATGCTGGTCAGTGGCCCATGCTCCATTGGGGGTCACAGACGTAAGTAAGTAAGTAAGTAATATGAGTACATTTTTATGAAGTCTTCTTAACGCTGTTAACTGAGAGGTCTGTAGTCACCTTGGCAAGAAGGGCATTACAAGCAAAGGTGTACAGGAACTAGAATGTCCGCTCTTTGATGCACGATTTTTTGAGGGTTACCTCGAGGGATATGATGGTGTAGTGCGTCCACATATATTTCAGTTTGCTTACGTCTAACTTGGTTAAGCCTTTTCGAATGATTTATTTGACCAAGCCATTTGCGTAACAACAACTTATATGTACCATTCGTTCTTATTATTGTCTGGTTTGTATGAGCTCACATGACGTGTCTCACTTGCCATTTGACCTTGTCAATCATTCGTCGCTTTTATTCATGTGTGTGCATGCCAATCTCGTTGATCACATGTCTGTCTTATTTTTGTCTGACTATATATTCTTAGTCATGCTCTATCTCTAGGAGTTGGCTTAACAGACTCCTCCAATTCACGTCGCCTCGTTCGTTCTATTAACTACTTCTTCGCTTCGCTTTGTGGTGTTTCCCAAATAAACTTATTCATCACTACGACTTCACCTCCTGATATATAACTGTCAGACTCTACTTCGTAACGATTGTCTAGACGAGCTAATTACCGAGCTTAAGAACACGTAGTAAATCGACACACCACAAATGGTGAGCCCGACGTCGAAATCGGCAACCACAATGGTGATACTTTGAGAAGGTGTTTACGCTGAGATGATTCGGCGTGAGTATTATATTGTACGCCCTTATTAGATCACCTATGATTCTGCTGTAACTCAGAGAGATGAATCTCAATCGCTAGAGTCTATCAATTTTGGTTTCGTTCTTCGCCCCAATCACCCACTTTGTTGCTCGTCTCTTCACTCGATCCAACAGATTTATGTCTCTATCACGATGAGTGAGCACGACAACGTTATGAACCTGAATGAGTGTGTGTGCATATACCTTTAATAACTTGGAGAATAATTCTGGGATGATAGCACCAAGTTGTCTCCGCATAAAGTGAAGGGTCGCACTAGACTTGGCTTCGTCTCCTGGTGATGAGACTTTAAACGTTTAATAAACTGATATCCGCTCTTAGGAAACGGGCTTCAAATGAGTGCGTGAGTCGTTTGTGTCACAGGGGGCAGAATGTACATAATGGGTCTAGTTTTAAAATGTTTTTCACTGCCAATTTCGCAGTAGGTTTAAAGTCCTTTTGAAACTAATTTCGATCCTCTTTGCTTCTAATGGACATCCAGATCTTTGCATCGTCAGCGTAGATCAATGCCGCTCAGCTAACTGTGTCTAACAGGTCGTTAATGAATATCTGTAAGAGAAGTTGAACTATGATCGTCCTCTGTGAAACTCCTGATGGTCAGATTCGTCAACTCGTGTGCACTCTATTTACCTCGGTGCGAAGCTTTCAATTGTCCAGGTAAATCGGGGCCAAGGTAGGAGACGGACATTGAAGACAATTTCTGAAAACTCCGCTATTAGGTGGGCTTGGGATATTGTGCCGAAGGCTTTCGTTAAGTCAAGGAATTTTATGTGCACCAGTATTTTTTGGTCCTAGAAGGATGTTGAAATCTTCAGCTAAGAGTAATTGGTAAAACCCATATAGTGTTAGTTGCAGTATTGCCTCAGTCAGCTCATCTTTTTGCGCCTTAGCAATTGAGAGGGGCTGGTAAATCCCTACAATCAATTAATTTCTGCCATTTTTGTTGAAACAACATCAATATGAATCTGTTACCTCACTTAGTCCCTCGGTTTTGAAATATCTATTAACATATGCAACCACTTCGCCTCCTCTTTGGTTTACCCTATCATTTGTGTGCGCTTATTTTGGCCTCTGTTATCGTCTCACAGATCTGGGTCGGCTTCCGCAATAACTAATGTGGCTAGAGAGAACGTTCCAAGTGCGAAGTGCCTCATTTAGTTCTCTGCCGATGGGTGGCCTCTGTTATTCCTTGTAATTTTTAACTCTAGATTGATCTACATTTTTCTTGAAAGCGTCGACAGATGGGGCTTCAACCAGGTGTTGGGATAACGTGGTAAATCTGTTGATGAATCGATGAAGTCTGTTGTCAGCTGACAAGTAATTTCTCGGATTGTGAACATTTTTAGAGTGTTCTGGTGGACCATGATTCGGAAGGTGACAATAGTGATGATACGAATTTATCATTAGGTATTTTGGAAACTGGTCATGTTTCCTCTAGTCTTTTTGGATGTTGAAGGAAGTAGGTTCTATTTAAACAATCACTCTTCATGCAGCAGCTTTGCTCTTTCGAGAATAAACTTAACTGAGATTCTTCATAATTTTTATAACAGCCTACAGATTTTTAGACGAGTGCTGTTATGAAGCTTAGATGAATGAATACTGTATGTAAAGTCACAAAAATGTTTTAGCATTGATATGCTTAAATGCTTCAATTATTGATCATAGGATCGTTGTTGCATTTTCAATTTGAGTAAGGTGTGGTGAGTATGGGCTCACCAGTTACTTTGCTGTCGGTATTCCGTATATTTCTAAATGTAGACACTGTTAGTTCTCATAACCTCCACTTGATCACGCTCAACGGTGTGCAAATTGGAACTGGAATACAAAGAGTTGAATATCTCGTCTTTTGATGTTGAGTGGCGTTTTCAAACTCGGAGTTAGGCCCAGAAGTCTGATGACATGTGATTTGATCCCAGTTTGGTAGAATGATCGGTCATGCAATGAAATAATTCTTCCTTTCAATTTCTATATATCATATCAACGTCTGAGCAACAGTCATGGTAAGAAGCCTAGTACGGATGACATTAGATGAGTTTATTTTTAGCATTTGTTGACTCAGACAGACATGAGGATGCAAACCATTGAAGCATGTTGAATCGAAACGAAAAGGTCTAGTAAAGCAGCTGAAAGCAATGAGACAAGACAAAGTATTCATAGATAGGCGATAATAGGCCAGGCATGTAACAACGGAAGTAAGTGGCAGACACATCGGGACAAAAGTATTGTCTGCCTATCATTATTTTATGGCACACTCTGTCCTGGGCCTTCCCTTCTGGTTTCGTCCAACTGCTGTTCATAAGTCTCATGTGTGTCTCCAAATCTTGGCGTAATGTGTTACTTGGGCTTCTTCTTTTCTTTTGGCCTTGTAGATTAAGGTGGAAGCGGTCTTCTGACGAAGTTAATAGCTTTCCTGAATGTGCGTTCTATCTGTTCAGTCTTTTTTTCTGCGCCGGAACCTTGTTTGTCATTCTTCTTAATCTCATGAATAAAGCGCAATATTATATTCAGTACTCAGCTAATAACCGTAAGAGAAATTCCAAAACGTGGGAAGTGTACACCAACAAATCGGCTTGAAAACTTTTCCTTAAGTGACATCAACACTAATGTCTGTTTACACGGGTTGTTTTTGAAAATGTCCAGCCAAGAGACAGCTGTCTAGCCAACAGACATGAAATATTTTGCATGCAGAACTGTTGATAATTACGTTCTCTATGTGATGACATAGCAGTTCTTCAAGTTTTCACCACTAACAGTAGGACTGTCTTGAGATTTGAGTTGAAAATTATGGCTTCGATGTTGATTAGGATTTCTCTAGAGTTCTCGATGTTGGTAAATAGTCAGAACACACCCCTTGTTCACCGGAAACGTGGTTTTACATCCGCATCAGATACGTCCTGCTCGTCAGTGATGGCGTCAAGATATGGAGACAATTTTATGTTCTCCAGTGCATATCCACCAAGTGAGATTTAGTTGCTCCATGTTGTATTGTATCGTTGAAATTGAGGTAGAGTGGCGAGTTCTATTCAATTGATTATTCCACAGTGATTCGCAGTGTTGCGATTAGGTTGATGCACGATCGATCTTAACGAAATCCAGCCTATCGATCTCGAAGTTGAGCGTTTATGAAGTCTTTCTTTCTGTTTAACAATACCCTGCTGGAGACTTTGCCTGTCAGTGAGACAGGAGTGATGTCTCTTTATGTAGGCTGGATTTCATTACGTTCGATAGTGTACCTACCAAATCGCAACATTACGGATCACTGTGGAGTAGTCAGTTGAACGGACCCCAGCACTGTTCATCAGTTCCTCTGACTACAGGAAAGAATTCGATAATGTGGACACGACATATCTGAGCAGGCATCTTCTACACTATGAGTGGCGCTGAGAAGGAAAGCAACATCATACAGGATTCTTATGACGAATCAAACTGTCGAATCGTGCATGTCGGACGATTATCGCCAACGTTTACTACTGCCTTTCTTCGGAAAACTGAAAAGTCAACCAATTCAGTAGAAACCCCGCAATGGCTTACAGGAGCTCCAGCATCTGCAGCAGTTCTCAACGCACATAATAGCGAAAGCATTTTTACAATCTAACAACATCTGGAACTCAAAACAAATATCAACCAACACCAGAGCCATAATTTTCAATACGAAAGTCAATAGAGTTTTGATGTATAGTGCAAACACTTGAGGAGCTTCTTAAGTAATAACACATGGCACAAAAGTAATTATTAACAGTTTTTCATGTAAAATAATTTGTGTCTGTTGACCAGACACCATTTCGTTAACCTTCTGC
The DNA here is from genome assembly GCA_944470395.2 of Schistosoma turkestanicum. Lineage (NCBI taxonomy): Eukaryota > Metazoa > Platyhelminthes > Trematoda > Strigeidida > Schistosomatidae > Schistosoma > Schistosoma turkestanicum. The sequence goes on from CALYCR020003090.1 coordinate 40,950, forward strand.
TTTCTAGTAGAAAACGGATTTCGTTGCACTAGCGAATCACGAAGGCACGCTGAAAATGTACAGGACAAGAATTGCTGAATGAATTTTACTTCTTCCCCAAACACTACCTCACTTGCAACCATCGAAATCATATTACAGTGTGAAACGAAGTATACAATCTTTACGAGAAATTGCCAAAAATGCACTTCACTGAGTCTCTATAATTCTTCCTAACTGCAATTATCTAGTTTAGTCCGATAGTTAGTCATGGCGACAGCCATATAGATTTGTTCTTCTTTTGATTGGATTGCTTACTTTAATTGAAATTGTGCATTTTGTTTGGGAATTCGAGCACTTTTCCTGAATAAGAAACACTCTGTGTTATAAAGCAACCAAGTGTTATCTCTAGAACGAATTTAATTTATCAAGGAGGGATAATATATCAATAATTTGCGTAATTCAAAAATTGCGGTGTGATAGCTGTGGCAATATTGTATATATGATGATGTATATTTATATTTATGATAAATATTAGAACTGTTCTTTACTAAAATCACTTGTTTTGACTTTATACTAGGCAACACGCGTATCCAAACTACCTGGACAAATATTCCCCAATCCACACCACAGCTCACTTTCCACAGCTCTAAACAATACCAATAGGAATTCGTTTGGTTAGAATGTATGTAAGCGTCGTCTGCAGAAGATGAAGTGAGTATATTCAATGGTGAATACGGACGAGTTTAGCAAAAGACAGAAAAATTAAATGGAACATTTCAATAATATGCTGAATATTGCTGAATTCTATCTGAACCGCCTGCAGGGCTACTGCCGGTCCTAAGGTGGTATATATCAGGAGAATTGGGCATGTGATTGGTGACCGTATCCTGTGAAAAATCTCTAATTCGCTAAAAATAAGCTACCCGCGAAACATTCAACTCGTGAAGTTACACGATCAGAGCCGTGATCAAGCTTTCTTCACGCGACTGACGTCCGTCCTCACACCTGTAGCATCTATTCTTCAAAGTAAATGGATGGTTCGAACACTGAGAGATAGCCTTAAACTATTTCAAAATACTGCAGGCATGAAAAGATACAGAAGTACGTTTTTGGAAGTATATCACTGCATTCATAGAATATAATTATTTTGGATGACATAAGATACACTGAAAATTAGGAAAACTAACTATTCATGATGATTGTCATATACTTTTGTGTGAATCTATTGTTCTAAGTAGTTATCAACTTGGTAATTTGTTCACTACCAATTCGATAAATATTATTGATATACGTATTCAGCATCATCGATTTATTTTGTTTAAAATAGTCACTTATTTTCGTGAATGTTTCAAGCTAATGCATTCATTAATAGTCCATATTTATTTTTAGTGAAAGTAGTCTTACTGAAGTTTAGGTCAATGCGTGATCCAAACAAAGTCTGAAAAGATGCCAGTCGCATTTTAAAAATGATTCGAATTGTCAATAAATTATATATCTCCTATATATTTCATTATTTTAATAGTTATTTCATTTCTCTTACAGAATGCCTTTGTTTTCAAATCGATTGCGGTATTTGAGCTTATAGGTCTAGTATATGAGAATGTTCAAATCATGAAACGATAATATTTCATTCCAATTTCAGTGTCGTCAGCGATTAAGTGTATGCATTAAAAAGGTTGTGAATTCCTATTGAGAATTTCATAGAATCTAGTTCCCTCGTTGTGGTATAATAATATGGAATTTTTATAACATCAGAAAGATAATTGGAATTATTCATGAGTTTCGAGATGTCGGCTATATCTTTGGTTACAGATTCTGTGTAGAAGAACTGGAAAAATAAAAATTGATAACATTTGCTGGAAATTCACAAACCATTTGTCAACCTTGAAAAGAATTCTGAATGAAATTGTTCACATACATCCAAACTAAAATCAATCCACCATCACGTTTGTTCAACGTGTAACTGCAACGCACATCAACACTCAAAAATACAGAATTGTCATATTTAAAAAAACTGCAATGCATATTGAATTCATATCACGATATCAATGTCTCTGTCATATTTGGAGATGATGAATTGCATTGAATTGCCAAACACCAGAGTGAAGAACATTACCACGTTCACTAATTAGAAAGAGTGTGTTAGCATACGAAAAGAAAGTATAGTCAACAACATTCCTACAGCAAACAAAGGTCATCAGATGTATGTGTTTGCTAATTGCACTCTGAGATTATTTACAACATTATCACTTTTGTTATTAAAAACAAATATTTCTCAAAAATCGATATATTATTCACTAGGAAAGATATAGATGGGTGGTTTTATGAAATATCCATTCGGGTTAATTGGAGAGGATTGCAGATTTGACGTTTGATTCCTCAATGTACACAATGTCTGTAAGATGAATGCAGCACATTGAGTTGAATGAGATACTTGCGCATTTGTAAATGTCTGTTTTACAAATCCGTGCACGACTTTCTCAAGCTTTATGCGGATTGCTTTTTGCTCACTTTATCTTTTATTAGTCAGTTTACAAGCATTATAGAGAGTAAACTGTCTGACAAGTGCCAGTTGTTGTCATATTTGTCATACTATTGTAAAGGAAAGGCCAGAACGGCTATTGAGGCTTGTATTTCCTTGCCCAGTCACTTGGGTTACGATAGAGCTAAACGAATTTTGTATGAACATCTT